>OX392463.1:71218702-71430881 GCA_947623515.1 Neoascia interrupta | reverse complement strand
TAAATTGAACGAAATGTCGCCTGACAGTGAAGAAAGTGGGAGTGCATTGATAGAGCAGCTTTTCCATAGAAAATAGTTGACCCAAAGAAAATAATGTAAAAAAAATTAAAATTAAACAAAATAATGTTAAATGTAATAACAATTCAATGCACTAAAAATATTGCACTAAAAATAAAATAGCTAGGTAGCTATGCCGTCTGGATCTGGACTAAGGATAAGTTTCATCTTTAAATTTGCAAAAAGTCTTGAAAAACAATACAAGCTTCCGGATATGAGCACAGACATAAATTTTGATTGTACGATGGGGTTTCTAGCCTTTAGAAATACTTAGAGTGGGTTTATCATACGTTTCGTAACATATTATACTTATGACAGAAGGGACTTTAGATCATGATCAAGTATGTCTTTTCTTCTATAAATCACAAGTTTTTCGTCCTTAGACTTTCAGCTACGATCTTGAAACTTCAATTAAGCCTTCGTGGGTTCTTAAGTTGTTAAAGTGTCACGCTCACTTTAAGCAATCAGTATTATTGAAAGTATTACATTGTAGGTATACATTCGTGCATTAGAAGCAATGCACAAAATGTAAACAAAACGATCCAAACCAGATAAGACCAAATATCAAAATATGAAATTTTATAGATAGATTAAGCCACTTTGGCGTAGTGTCTATGGCGATTATGACCAATCAGAAAAAGGTCATATTGCACATTAACATAACGACAATCTGCAAGATCTGGTCAATTTAATTATCTAAACAGTTTTTTGTAGGCATAAAATAACACTAACATGTCTGGGCCGAATAAGTGGTGGCGGTTGCATAGTTTGGTAAAATCGCATGTCATATAAAAAACTAAATCTTGTGTTGGCGCAGCCTTGCACCAAAAACTTGGATCAGTTTTCGGACCGGCAAACAATGCAAAGATTTTATTCATCTGCGGCATCTCCTTAGGGCCTATTTGTTAGTGCCGAGCTAGGCTCTGTGCAATACTTTTACACACAAAACATAAGTCAATCCTGGACCAAGTTGTATTTCGCATATCGCTCATCGGGTCTAGGGTATTGTGCCAAACATCAAAATTGGGTGTAATGACGCTTTTGTAAGTGTACTTACTTACCTAAGGTGGCGCTACAATCTGGGGTGCCAGCCAGTCAACATGATTCTCCAGCCAGCTCTGTCTCAAGCTAGCCATCTCCAGTTTGGCACGCCAAGTCAGCTGAGCTCCCTTTACACTTGCTTGCGCCACCTGAGTCTCGGTGCTCCCTTACTGCGCCGTCCCTGCGGAGCGAATTCGAAGATTTTCTGGGCCGGGGCGTTGGTGTTCATCCGTTCTAGATGACCAAGCAATCGAAGGCGTTGTATTTTGACTCTCCTGGCTAAGTCGGTGTCACTGTACAGCCCGTACAGTTCGATGTTATACTTCCTCCTCCACTCTCCGCCTATGAAGATCGTAAGTCGTAAGAAAAATTTTCCTCTCTAAGTATCCTAAAGTGTTTTCATCTAATATGTTTTCATCTAACGGAACCCTCATCATCATTATCATCTTTTTCGAATGCCGCTTATCCTTTAAAAGGGTCGCGGAGCGAGGGTGGCTAAATGGTCTTTCCATCTTTCTCGATCCTCCGCCACTAACTCAAGAGACTCCGGCGTAATCCCCAGGCGGGACTCAGAGAGGTTCTTTACCTGATCCCACCACCTGTTTCTTGGCCTACCAAGGGGGCGACGCCCTCGCATCTCGGCTAGCATGACCTGTCTAGGAAGTCTGTCAGGGGGCATGCGAACAACGTCTCCAAACCATCGAAGAATCGATCGCTCCACTGGGAGAAGTAGCTGCTCAACATTAAGATTCCTACGAATACTGACGTTTCTCACTCTGTCCCTTAGAGTAACACCAGCGATCTAATTCTTTCGGTCATTACCCAAATTTCATGACCATAGATGAGGGTCGGAACGAACACTGAATTAAAAACTGAGATCTTTGATTTCACTCCAAGCTCAGCTTTCCTGATGACCGGCCCGCGCAATTCCTTTACTATTGCTCCAGCTTGGCCAATTCTACAGGACAACTCAGTATCACTCCTCCCATCTTTCGTGAAAAAGACACCGAGATACTTAAACTTCTCCACCTATTTTAATGGCACTCCATTTATGTGCAGGGTACACTGCACAGGATAACGGAATATAACGGATAACGGATATAACGGAACCCTGGCAAACAAAATTCCTTAACAACCTTATAGTAATAGCTGTCGATGGTGATGTTTTATCGAAGACGTTGGTGTTGTTCTTGATTGGCTACCCTTTAAGTGTTGTTTCACATTTCACGAGCGGAAAGGAGGAGAGGTACCTGTGCACTCTTGTTTTTAACAGTTGCAGATTGAATTGCGGGGTGCCGTGGCGTAGTGGTTAGTGTGTGTGCTTACTTCGCCGGAGGTCTGGGTTCGAATCCTGCCATCGTCACCTGAAAAAAAAGACTTGTTCTTTTTCACGGCCCCCACCTCCGGAGGGTCTGACAAGCCCTCCGAGAGTATCATTTGTCCCGAAAAACTTCTCAAAGTGCCGTTCGGATTCGGCAAAAAATTGTAGGTCCGCTTGTATGTAAAGAAATCAACACACCAGCATACATTGTTGAGAAATTAGCCCTGGTTCACCTCGAGCTGTTGCGCCACTCTAATGAAATGAATAATGAGATTGAATTGCGTAGGAAAGGCTGATCGTGGAAGTACATTCCACATTCGAGTTGTACGGCTTATGAAAGAACCTCTAAACTTAACTGTACGTCCGAAAGTGGGCTTTCGGGTAAACTGATGTGCATTCGATTTATAACGAGTATTACGGTTGAACGTTTTGAGAGGTAGAATGCAATTGCCTATTTCCCTGAAACCTTCTTTGTAAAAAAGCGATAAAACAGTGATAGGCAGGAGACGTTGCATCTATGTTCAAGTGAGTCAATTGACTTCGCAGTTTTCTGTCTCCAGGCCTTATATGAAATAGCCAAATCAGATGGGGTGAAATATTTCTTGCATCTTTTGAGAAAACCTAGGCATTTAGCAGCGTTTTTTGGCGACTTTGAATATGTGATCATTCCTACTAAGGTTTTTATTGACACACACATCGAGAATGGAGAGCGTTTCGGTTTCGTCGATGCAAGTGCCATTAATGGATAATGGCTGGGTGTTTCGGTTTTGCTTTAATGACAGAAAACAGCATTTTGTTTTAGAAGCATTAAACACTGCTCTATTTTGAGATCCCCATGATACAATGCTGTTAAGAGTTTATCATACGCTGCCGTTACAGCGAAAAAAGAGAAAAAGTATTCCTTATAAGTTTTTGTTTATTTAACAAAATCAATCCCCTTAAACCGAAAATCCATGTTAACATAGAAATTTCCAAGTTTGCGGCTAAAATGTACGCAAAACTCTAATTTTTGGTTCAAATTCAATAATTTTGTGAAATCGACCGATGGCCGTGGCCAAAAACTTTGTATGAACGAAATCTGAAAGAGTATCAGGTGTACTTTATGTGCTAAATTTTATTTCTTATACTATCCTTAGTAAAGCTAAAAGCAGTCGAGTTTTCTGGAAATTTATAAGTTTTTCTGGAATTCTGCCTCTAAATGTGGGCGTGGCCCAAAACTTTGTTTGAATAAAATGTAGAGTATATTCTATAGAACATATTAAATAAAAATTTTTCGATCTCGAACAAAAATATTGAATAAATTGCATTTGAGCAATTACTCTCTAATTCGATGGCAAAAATGTAATTTATTGGTTAAAATTCAACAATTTCGTAATATTGTAATGGTATACCCCTTTATGAGAAGGGTAGAATAAAGCTAGGGGTGAAGACTTGGGTAACCAGCGAAGATGTTGTTTGGCTAATACGTCTTTTAGCCTGAGAGCAAATAGCTTGCTATACCCCTCCTTTTTTCCAATCTCCTACCCCTATTACCCCACTGAACCGATAATCCACCCTTAGGACTGATGATTACAGGACTCATCAGCCCGTCCGGGCAGACGTTCAGCAGGGGTGTCCAGTCTCGTAGCAGCGGTCGGCCTGCTGGCTTTTAGCGCGGCTTAGCTCGCCGTATTGGGGTGGGATCTTGCTATTCGAGAAAGGACTGGGTTACGTTATTTCAGGCCTAGATGTACGAAAGAAAAACAACCAGAAACACTTCTTGCAGTCGGGGGTGTTGTCCGACAAATAAAACTATGATAAAGTTAAAGGGAACCCGAATGTCAATTAATCCTTGACCTGTTGCACTTATGGCGAGAGCTTAGGTGTTGCTGCTCTCTGAGTATCACCCTCCCCTAGCATTCCTGGGAATGACCATCAGAAACGCTCCATGGTTGCCACCCTACTCGATGCTGGTAGCAACCCCTAACTAGCACAAAAAAATCAAGGATTTCCTGTCTACATTATCTACCGCCGCTGTCTCTCCTCTACCTCTCACATCCTATTAGCTTGCTTTAATCATTCATGTTAAGCCAAGAAACTGTCAAAAGTCTACAAAAAAACCAAAATCCAAACAGCATCTCTGTTGATGTCAAGGAAAGATGAAAAGCTGATTTTTCACAATATTGTAATTTTATTCGGAAATTCTGGCGCAATATAAATTTCGAAATCTTAATGATTTAATATAGAATTCATCAAAAAAGAAAAATTTAATTTATAACTAACCAGATGGGTGTAAATACTATGTGACTACTATTTAAACACTACTAGAACAAAAAAATTTAGCACGGCAAAAGTTAAAAGTTTCAATTAAATTGTAGTATATACTTCATATTCTTTATATTCTTTAATCGACGGAACGGGGAATTAGGGTCGAAAGAAAGAGAAGAAAAAATGTTCATAAGTATATATGCATGTGTCTATGTTATGTTGCTACTGCACTGATAGTTTTTAATTCACTTCTATTTAAAATCAAATGGTTTTGTTTGCTGACGAAATTAAGGTTCTTCTTCTTTTTTTTGTATCTTTCTACTACTATTTACGTAAATTTTTTTTTTTCCATGTGCTCGAATTATTTAGCTTCTCACTTGTCCAAAAATTTAACTAATGTTTTTTTATAGGTATATGTATTTAATTACTTTTTTTTTATTTAATTCCGGCGATTGTATGTATGTATTGATTTTGTTTAAGTAAGTAAAGGTCAAATTTAAATATAGATTATAAAAGAAAAATAATACGCACTTACCAGCAGAACAAGAGTTACAACCAAACTCCCCGGCGAATCCTGTGCACAGCATTTTTAGTGGGGGAAACACACACCTTTACCTGTGTCGTAACTCGAAAATACGCGCTTATATTTAAATTTGAAATATACGACCAAAATCAATGATAAGAGCACGATCAAAAACAAAAAAAAAACCAAAGAGCTAAATTCACCACACTGTATATTTTAGGCTATCGTCACCTAATACATAGCTATGTGCATATATAGTTATATACTTTTTTTTCTACTAAAATAGGTAGGTAATAGGATGGGAAATGCGGGGCAAAAAGGGGATGACGATCGGAATCTAATCTGGAGCACGCTGATCGGCTTGATGTGGTGGAACGCTGGCTTTGATGGGGCTTTTTTTTTATTTTATCTTCTTCAAACGGGGCAATGGTAGCTCGAATTTGGGGAAATCGACTTCAGATTTCGACGAGTAGCGGGACTTCTTCTTCTGGTTTGAATATGTATGCCAATGGTGGAGTAAAACGTTTAAGTGAATTCACTTTTTCCTTTTTTTACATAAAAACAACGCGTAACTGTCTCAATTTATAGTTTCTTTAAGTGTCTTTGTTTGCACTATTAAAATTTTTTTTAACGTTTAAAAATTTAGCGACCGTAGTCATGCTTTAGGCTTTTAGCAAGAACGCGTGACTGTACTCGGGGTACTAAGTTACTTTCCGCACACATTACAAGGTTAAAGTGGCTTTATCTTTTTTTTATTGGCTCCCTTGAACGTGACCTCACGGTCCAAATCCCCAGCACTGACTAACTTGTGCCCACGTTCGCTTTCTCGTTTACTACTCGATTCTCAGCTCTTCTGTTTTTTCTGAGAGCGCTTTTTCCTCATGCGATCTCAAGCTTAGACTAGGCTTCTCCCCTCTCACTGGAAGGAAACTGCTAAGCCACTCTTCTTGTACCATCTATACTTTTGGCCACCGAATCTGAGCCACGTAATATATCTGTTTCTTATTGGCCCAACCGTGTATGCTTAGCTCTCTCGGGCTAAGGTATACGCATATAAAAAAAAGTCTACACGGAAATTTACTTCTAGGACTTTGCCGCATAGTGTTAGTAGGGTTAGGATTTTATTTTAGGACTTTTAATCATTATTGTTATTATAAGGGATTATAGGGATTTTAAGCATTATGTTAGCACCGAGTAATATTTTCGTTCTTTTACAGGCGGCGCGTCCCCGGTGTCGATGACATGCTCCATCAGCGTTGTCCTTCCTAACCCAAGAGCCTAAAAGGAGGGAAATTCTCCAACTACCGATTGCAATTTCGCTGACTTCTAGAGTGACAGAGCGTGGGCTTTCTTGAGAAAATCGTCTGGACGTTTTGTAGGTTCCTTAGGTGGTTGTGGTTTGAAGGATAGGTCTGCAATTATTTCGGGTGCAACCCGAAATGCTCTCTAAAAATCCACGCCAAGGTAAAGTTTTTGCTTCAGAGTAGGTACTATGAATAGTTTAAGGCTCGCCGTTGGTCTTTGAATGTTATCTCCGCCATAACTTTCCCCACTATGGGTTGACCTTGACCATCAGCTGTTAAAACTGAGGACGAAAAGGTTTGAAATGCGATCTGATTCGCCTTCAAAAATTCTAAGCCTCCTTCACCCAGACAACTGATGCAAGCACCGCTATCCAGCAGCCCCTGCAATTCGTTGTCAAATATTTTCACCTCGACGTAAGGACGAGAATCTTCTGTCAGGTCACGTAAAGTGGTGGCGGATATAGACGAGTAACGGAGTTTCTTTTTCTTAAGTTTTTCTCTTAGCTTTGTTATCTTAGGGGAAGGGAGACTAGGCCCAAAAATTCGCTTACTTCGTAGTAGGCTACTTGACGTTCATGTAATGTTTTATTCTTGCAGGGTTCATTGAAAGTATCATTTATCGTTTGAGGGGTTTTGTCCGGTATAAGTGGGTGGTTGTTAGAAGTGTCTGGACGTTGGAGTTGTGTGATTTTTTTTTGAAAAGGATTTATTGGTGTTGTGGTTCCGGATTCCTTCGAGTCGAGCAACTCTCCCCGGAGTGAGTGTTGCTCATCGAAGGGTTTCCCTGACACCTGTCGCATTTGGGAATGGTGGTGTTTTCCCGTCCACACCTAAAACAAAACCATTTCTGCCACAAACCAACTGCCATTTTCCTTGAAAGCTCGGAATCAGTTTCGAGACTGCGGTATTGTTCGATGAGCGCTAGACGCAGGGTTACCCAAGTTGCGGCGGGGTTGGGTTTTACGAACCCCCAATACCAGGTTTCTACTTGTCCACTGACGAAGTAGTGGAAATTTAACAACACTTCGTCCCAACTAACGTTGTGGCTCTCTTTTACCCTTTCAAGGCGGAAGAGGAAGTCGTCTACAGATAATTGCTTGTTGTCAAACTTTATACCCCATTTGTGGTAGTTTGGAAATCTACCGAGAGAGTTTGACGGAGAAAACATCTGAGGGGGTGCGTCTTGACTAGGAAGTGGTTCGTTGTTTAGGTTCATTTGTCTTAACTGCGCAAGAAAATTGTCCACATTTGAACCTCGATCCATGTTTATAGGGTAAACACGATCTGTTTCTGGGATTTCTTTGCGATGGTGGACGGTTAACATGCGAAGACCTGTTCACTATGTATTCCATACCCGACCCAACTGCTGGTTCCAACTGCGACCCAACCGCGTGCATGTGAGGTTTCAGGGGTAGTAGCTGCGGTCCAAGCGGATAAAGATTCGCGGACTATGGCCGCCATTTTTTTACGGAGTTCAACACGATTTTTATCCAGGGCCTCTTGAACGAACCTGAGATCTCCCGTCCGATGTAAACCCACAGTAGCCGACACAACATCATGTACATATTGCTCAAATTGTTCACCCTCTGTGAAAGCGTGTGAAGTGTTGGCATCTGCACCTCCAGCAATCGGCGGAGCTGAATTATGGACATCTGCCGTAACTAACTGACTTGCTCCATTAGATCCCGATCCTGAAGGTCTAGGATCGTTAATACGCCCTTCGGCATTTCTATCATTAAAAGACATGTTGCCCGAAAGAGAATAGTGGTAAAATGTTCGTATAGGGTGACGCAAGTTGTAGTTCGATATAATATTTGGACGGCGAGATTGACCTCTGCCGCCAGGCATATCAGTTTGATAAAGTATTCTTATCTATTCTATATGCAATGACACAGGGCACGATATATTTTTATTATACGCAAAAAAAACTATATATATGTATATATTTGAGGTAAGGTAATTATTCAAGTAATGGATATTTTTACGTTATCAAAAAAAACTGATTCTTATTTTCTTTTCTTTTTTTTTGTCATATACATTATGATGTGAGGTGCTAAAGGAAGTTCTTCAGCGGAAGGTACAAAAAAAATATTTTTCCATAAGTTGCACAAGTCTAGTTGTGAAGTGGTTTATCGCGTCTAACGAAGGTGGAAAATCGTTTTAACCCTTCAAATCATGAGCAAAAGCAACACATAAGTCTGAGTTTTACCTCCAACCTATCGGACAGTGCTCAGACTTTACTAATATTGTTTTGGTTTTGACGCTGGTGATATGCTTTTGAGAGGCTAAAGGATTGTCGAAAATAGAGAAAATTTTGTGCTTAAGCAGCAGGCATAGATCAGAGTCTAACTCAATCAGTCGGACTTAAACATCTTTTTCTTACTAAGCGCTCTCTGACAATTTATGCCTGAAATAATCTACGCTACGAATCAATCAAAAAATTCAATCTGGTTTCGGTCGGAAAATTTACAGAGCAAAGTCTGGAAGATCAATTTAATTTTCTTACAATAGCAGCTACAGACGTAAATCATGCGAATAACGCTAACTTACCGGACAACTTTGTTGCATTAAATTAATTCTGATCTCGATGACGGGTTATGGAAGCACATCACCACATCACATTATTACAGCTCAATAAAAAAATTGGACATTAGTAGAATATAACTAGGGGTGAAGACTTGGGTAGCCAGAGAAGATGTTGTGTGGCTAATACGTCTTTTAGCCTGAGAGCACATTGCTTGCTATGCCCCTCCTTTTTTCCAATCTCCTACCCCTATTACCCCACTGAACCGATAATCCACCCTTAGGACTGATGATTACAGGACTCATCAGTCCGTCCGGGCAGACGTTCAGCAGGGGTGTCCAGTCTCGTAGCAGCGGTCGGCCTGCTGGCTTTTAGCGCGGCTTAGCTCGCCGTATTGGGGTGGGATCTTGCTACTCAAGAAAGGACTGGGTTACGTTATTTCAGGCCTAGATGTACGAAAGAAAAACAACCAGAAATACTTCTTGCAGTCGGGGGTGTTTTCCGACAAATAAAACTATGATAAAGTTAAAGGGAACCCGAATGTCAATTAATCCTTGACCTGTTGCACTTATGGCGAGAGCTTAGGTGTTGCTGCTCTCTGAGTATCACCCTCCCCTAGCATTCCTGGGAATGACCATCAGAAACGCTCCATGGTTGCCACCCTACTCGATGCTGGTAGCAACCCCTAACTAGCACAAAAAAATCAAGGATTTCCTGTTTACATTATCTTCCGCCGCTGTCTCTCCTCTGCACCTCACATCCTATTAGCTTGCTTTAATGATTCATGTTAAGCCAAGAACCTGTCAAAAGTCTACAAAAAAAAACAAAGCCCAAACAGCATCTCTGTTGATGCCAAGGAAAGATGAAAAGCTGATTTTTCACAATATTATAATTTTATTCGGAAATTCTGGCGCAATATAAATTTCGAAATCTTAATGATTTAAATAGAATTCATAAAAAAAGAAAAATTCAATTTATAATTAATCAGATGGGTGTAAATACTATGTGACTACTATTTAAACACTACTAGAACAAAAAAATTTAGCACGGCAAAAGTTAAAAGTTTTAATTAAATTGTAGTATATTCGTCATATTCTTTATATTCTATAATCGAAGGAACGGGGAATTAGGGTCGAAAGAAAGAGAAGAAAAAATGTACATAAGTATATATGCATGTGTCTATGTTATGTTGCTAAGCACTGATAGTTTTTAGTTCACTTCTATTTAAAATCAAATGGTTTTTTTTGCTGACGAAATTAAGGTTCTTCTTCTTTTTTTTTTTGTATCTTTCTACTACGATTTACGTAAATTTTTTTTTCTATGCGCTCGAATTATTTAGCTTCTCACTTGTCCAAAAATTTAACTAATTTTTTTTTTTGTATAAGCATATGTATTTAATTACTTTTTTTTTCAATTTAATTCCGGCGATTATATGTTTGTATTGATTTTGTTTAAGTATGTAATATAGGTCAAATTTAAATATAGATTTTAAAAGAAAAATAATACGCACTTACCAGCAGAACAAGAGTTACAACCAAACTCCCCGGCGAATCCTGTGCACAGCATTTTTAGGGGGGAAACACACACCTTTACCTGTGTCGTAACTCAAAAATACGCGCTTATATTTGAATTTGAAATATACGACCAAAATCAATGATAAGAGCACGATCAAAAACAAAAAAAAACCGAAGAACTGAGTTCACCACACTGTATATTTTAGGCTATCGTCTCATGCGATCTCAAGCTAAGGCTAGGCTTCTCCCCTCCCACTGGAAGAAAACTGCTAAGCCACTCTTCTTGTACCATCTATACTGTTTGGCCACCGAATCTGAGCCATTCAGTTGGTTCTTATTGGCCTAACTGTGTATTCTTAGCTCTCTCGGTCTAAGGTATACGCATATAAAAAAAGTCTACACCGGGATTTACTTCTAGGTCCTTGCCGCATAGTGTTACTAGGGTTGGGATTTTATTTTAGGACTTTTAGTCATTATTGTTATTATAAGGGATTATAATGATCTTAAGCATTATGTTAGCGCCTAGTAATTTGTTCGTTCTTTTTCAGGTTGACTTTAAAGCGTTTGCTACAAAACTTCTCGAAGTCACGATGTTAATAGAGTAACTTGGAGAAGAAGAGAAACGTAAACATATAATATGCACTACGTCTCATGCACAGACTGAGCTAGCAGGGCTTATGCAATCCTACGTTGATGCGTCGTCAGTTTTTATCTTTTTAAATCCTTGGAATGAACATCTGATTTACTACCTTTTTCGTCCTCTACCTCGTAGAGATGGTTACCTACTAGTTTAACGATCTTGACTTTAATGAATTTCGGGCATAACTTAGCATTGAGGTGCTTTGCGGCATCGCTCAGAATAAAATTTCTTCTATACACGGTTTCACCAACTGCTATATTAATAAACTAATATTTCACCAACTGCTATATTAATAATATAATATTTAAAATATATTAATAAACTAATATTTCTGCTCCGCAAGTCATATGAACTCTCGTATGATTCGTGAGCCTTCTTCAAAGAATCCTTCAGATGAGTATGTAGTATGTTCATCCTAGCGGCCCTATTCAACCTATTCATCTCTGCATTGTTAAGGCAATTAAGTTCTTTGAGAAGCCTGTAGTCCTGTCCATGCTCCACCATTCCCTGGCCAAAGAGTGCTTCGTATGGCGACATGCCGATGGCCGGGTGAATCGTCGTACGGAGAGCACATCCGATGGATGCAAGGTTGGCATCCCAGTTATTTTGTATGGGATCTATGTAAGCACGAATGGCCGCCAAGATTGACCGGTTAACGCGTTCACTGGCATTTGCCTGTGGCGAATAAATGGCCGTCCGGTAGTGCTTAATACCGAAAGCATCAATCATTTTGGAAAAGTCGCGGCTGATAAATTGCGTACCATTATCGGACAATAGACTTTTTGGAACCCCAAACATAAAAAATGGGCGCAGTGGCGCATTGGTTAGTGTGTGTGCCTCTGACGCCGGAGGTCTGGGTTCGAATCCTGCCTCTGCCACCTGAAAAAAAAGACTTGTTCTTTTTCACGGCTCCCACCTCCGCGAGGGTCTGACAAACCCTCCGAGAGTAACATTTGTCTTGAAAAACTTCTCAAAGTGCCGTTCGGATTCGGCAAAAAATTGTAGGTCCCCTTGTATGTGAAGAATTAAACACACACAGCATACATGGTTGAGAAGTTGGCCCTGGTTCACCTCGAGCTGTTGCGCTACTTTATTTATTTTTTTTTTTTATTTATAAACATAAAAAATAGATCTTCCTTTAAGAATCTAAGCAGTATATCGGCGGTAGCTCTTTTGAGAGGTTTTAACAAGACGAATTTTGTGAGCTGGTCAAGCGCTATCACGATAAAAGTTTTACCACTCCCTGACCGCGGATAGGGCCCTAGAAAATCTATATAAACATGTTGAAATGGACGATCGACAACTAATGCTTTGCCCATTTCCGCTCTTAGGGTCGTGTTGGGAGCTTTCGTGGTTTTACATACTTCACATCTAGAGATAAAGTTCTTCACTTCTGTTGCCATGTTTGGCCAGAAGAATTTTTGTCGAAGACGATAAATAGTTTTTGCCAAACCCCCATGCGAAGCTCTTGTTGGGCAATGAGCTAGAGATATCAGACGGTTAGTCAGCGCGCTTGGTATCCACAACTTCCATGTTAAATCCTCTTGAAGGGGATTTCCTGTGCTATGTTGGACCTGCTTGTACACAAAATTGTTTGAGACTTGCAGGTCCATTAGCTGTTCTTTGTGCTCTTCGATGTGTTGTCTGATTTTACGGTATTCCTCCGAATCAAAACTCGGATCCGCCAAATCAATATGCAGAATATCGAAGGTATCATCTGTCATCCGCGTCCCCAGCTCTATCGCATCTACCTCATGCACCCGTGAAAGAGCATCAGGAACAACGTGAAGAGAACTTTTCCGGTGTTGGATGTCAAAGGTGAATCCTTGAAGCCTTAGGCTCCAGCGCGCTAATCTTCCCGTCGGATCTCTCAGGCTCATTAACTATTTTAAGCTTGCATGGTCTGTTATTATTTTAAATGCATGCCCTTCCACGTATGGGCGGAATTTTTTTACTCCCTTAACCGCTGCCAGGCATTCCCTTTCTGTTACAGTGTAGTTTCGCTGAGCGGAGTTCAACTTCTGAGAAACGTAATATATCGAACGTTCATCTATATGCTCGTCTTCTTGGCAAAGCACGCAACGGATGCCTGTGGTAGAAGCGTCACACAATATAGTAAACTCCTTGCTGTAGTCTGGGTTGACAAGAACAGGAGCCGAAGTCAGTTTATCTTTGATTACATTGAAGGCTTGAAGAGCTTCCTCACTAAAATTGAATTTTTCTCCTTTCTTTAGCGTATCGGAGATGGGAGCTGCTAGTGACGAAAAATCCTTCACGAACCTCCTATACCACCCTGCCATGCCGAGAAATCTTCTCACTTGGCGCTGGGTTTTCGGTATAGGGAAATCGCGTATGGCAGAGATTTTCGATTGATCGGTTTTGAGGCACCCGTCAGAGACTGCAAACCCTAAATACTGCAGCTCTCGATAGCAGAACTTTGACTTCTCAACGTTGGTCGTCAAGCAAGCATCACGCAATCTTTGAGCAATTGTAGACAAAATCTTTAAGTGCTCTTTAAACGAACTTGATATGACAAGCGAATCGTCAAGGTAAACGAATACTTGCCCTTTTAATTCGTGAGGGATCACTTAGTGATTAGTTGGGACAACGACTGTGGAGCATTACATAGACCAAAAGGCATCACTTTAAATTGATAAAGTGGCCTTCCGGGGACGGTTAACGCGGTCTTATCCCTTGATCCTTTCTCCAACGGTATCTGCCAGAAAGCATCTTTCAGATCCACACTAGATATGAAGTGTGTATCTGAAAGCCTTCCCAACAGCCCATCAATATGCACAAGTGGATATGCAAACTTCTTGGTGACTTTGTTGACTTTCCGAGAGTCTAGGCATAGGCGACTTTTTTCCGGTTTTCGCACTAGCACGACTGGCGAGCTCCATGCACTCGAACTCTTTTCGATGACACCAAGACTAAGCATGCAATCCAGTTCTGCATAAAGCATGGTTTGTACCGCTGGAGACACGGGATAATGATGCTGTTTGATTGGCGGCGCGTCCCCGGTGTCGATGACATGCTCCATCAGCGTTGTCCTTCCTAATCCAAGAGCCGAAAAGGAGGGAAATTCTCCAACTACCGATTGCAATTTCGCTGGCTTCTCCAGTGACAGTGCGTGGGCTTTCTTGAGAAAATCGTCTGGACGTTTTGTAGGTTCCTTAGGTGGTTGTGGTTTGAAGGATAGGTCTGCAATTATCTCGGGTGCTACCCGAAATGCTCTCTAAAAATCCACGCCAAGGTAAAGTTTTTGCTTCAGAGTAGGTACTATGAATAGTTCAAGGCTCGCCGTTTGGTCTTTGAATGTTATCTCCGCCATAACTTTCCCCACTATAGGTTGACCTTGATCATCAGCTGTTAAAACGGAGGACGAAAAGGTTTGAAATGCGATCTGATTCGCCTTCAAAAATTCTAAGCCTCCTTCACCCAGACAACTTATGCAAGCACCGCTATCCAGCAGCCCCTGCAATTTGTTGTCAAATATTTTCACCTCGAGGATCTTCTGTCACGTCACGTAAAGTGGTGGTGGCAATAGACGAGTAACGGAGTTTCTTTTTCTTAAGTTTTTCTCTTAGCTTTGTTATCTTAGGGGAAGGGAGACTAGGCCCAAAAATTCGCTTACTTCGTAGTAGGCTACTTGACGTTCATGTAATGTTTTATTCTTGCAGGGTTCATTTAAAGTATCATTTATCATTTGAGGGGTTATTAGAAGTGTCTGGACGTTGGAGTAGTGTGATTTTTTTTTGGACAGGATTTATTGGTGTTGTGGTTCCGGATTCCTTCGAGTCGGACAACTCTCCCCGGAGTGAGTGTTGCTCATCGAAGGGTTTCCCTGACACCTGTCGCATTTGGGAATGGTGGTGTTTTCCCGTCCACACCTAAAACAAAACAAGGCACGCTGCGGATCAGGGCAATCATGAAACGTATGGCCAGCAACCTTGCAGTTCCAGCATTTAAGACTGCTTGTTTCCCGACGACGAAAATCTATCGCTTCAAGAGAAGCAGGTTCGTCTGCTGAAACGGCAAGTTGTTGATTTTGTACTGGCGGTGGTATTCGCGATCTTTGGCTCTCAGTTGATTGGTGAAATTTGTCCACAGTTCGACACATGTAAACCATTTAAGGGAGATTTGAGGTGTTAAAAGTAATAATCAATTCTCCAATCCGACGACGCACATTTTGCTTAATTAGCTCAATAATTTCGCGATTTGGTTTTGAAACCCGCAATCTAGAATTGATTTGAATCAAATCAGAATAAAAATCATCGAAACTTTCATGAGGCAGTTGCTTACGCTCTGCCATTTTCCTTGAAAGCTCGGAATCAGTTTCGAGACTGCGGTATTGTTCGATGAGCGCTAGACGCAGGGTTACCCAAGTTGCGGCGGGGTTGGTTTTTAAGAACCCCCAATACCAGGTTTCTACTTGTCCACTGACGATTATTGGAAATTTAGCAACACTTCGTCCCAACTAAGGTTGTGGCTCTCTTTTACCCTTTCAAGGCGGAAGAGGAAGTCGTCTACAGATGATTGCTTGTTGTCAAACTTTATACCCCATTTGTGGTAGTTTGAAAATCTACCGAGAGAGTTTGACGGAGAAAACATCTGAATGGGTGCGTTTTGACTAGGAGATGGTTCGTTGTTTAGGTTCATTTGGCTTAACTGCGCAAGAAAATTGTCCACATTTGAGCCTCGAGCCATGTTTATAGGGTAAACACGATCTGTTTCTGGGATTTCGTTGCGATGGTGGACGGTTAACATGCGAAGACCTGTTCACTATGTATTTCGTACCCGGCTCAACTGCTGGAGTTGTCACGGCGGAGATGCCGCGTGCATGTGAGGTTTCAGGGGCATTAGCTGCGGTCCAAGCGGATAAAGATTCGCGGACTATGGCCGCCATTTTTTTACGGAGTTCAACACGATTTTTGTCTAGGGCCTCTTGAATGAACCTGAGATCTCCCGTCCGATGTAAGCCCACAGTAGCCGACACAACATCATGTACATATCGCTCACATTGTTCCCCCTCTGTGGAAGCGTGTGAAGTGTTGGCATCTGCACCTCCAGCAATCGGCGGAGCTGAATTATGGACATCTGCCGTAACGAGCTGACTTGCTCCATTAGATCCCGATCCTGAAAGTCTAGGATCGTTAATACGCCCTTCGGCATTTCTATCATTAAAAGACATTTTGCCCGAAAGAGAATAGTGGTGAAATGTTCGTTTAGGGTGACGCAAGTTGTAGTTCGATATAATATTTGGACGGCGAGATTGACCTCTACCACCAGGCATATCAGTTTGATTAAGTATTCTTATCTATTCTATATGCAATGACACAGGGCACGATAGATTTTTACGATACGCAAAAAAAACTATATATATGTATATATTTGAGGTAAGGTAATTATTCAAGTAATGGATATTTTTACGTTATCAAAAAAAATTGATTCTTCTTTTCTTTTCTTTTTTTTTGTCATAAACATTATGATGTGAGGTGCTAAAGGAAGTTCTTCAGCGGAAGGTACAAAAAAAATATTTTTCCATAATTTGCACAAGTCTAGTTGTGAAGTGGTTTATCGCGTCTAACGAAGGTGGAAAATCGTTTTAACCCTTCAAATCATGAGCAAAAGCAACACATAAGTCTGAGTTTTACCTCCAACCTATCGGACAGTGCTCAGACTTTACTAACATTGTTTTGGTTTTGACTTTGGTCCGACAAAGGATTGTCGGAAATAGGGAAAATTTTGTGCTTAAGCAGCAGGCATAGATAAGAGTCTAAGTCAATCAGTCGGACTTAAAAATCTTTTTCTTACTTAGCGCTCTCTGACAATTTATGCCTGAAATAATCTACGCTAAGAATCAATCAAAAAATTCAATCTGGTTTCGGACGCGAAAATTTACAGAACAAAGTCTGGAAGATCAATTTAATTTTCTTACAATAGCAGCTACAGACGTAAATCATGCGAATAACGCTAACTAACCGGACAACTTTGTTGCATTAAATTAATTCTGATCTCGATGACGGGTTATAGGAGCACATCACCACATCACATTATTACAGCTCAAGGCTATAAATTAGGATAAAAAAATTGAACATTCGGGCCCCACGTTGAGTGCCACCTGTAACGGTTTACCCCTTTATGAGAAGGGTAGAATATAGCTAGGGGTGAAGACTTGGGTAGACAGAGAAGATGTTGTGCGGCTAATACGTCTTTTAGCCTGAGAGCACATAGCTTGCTATGCCCCTCCTTTTTTTTCAATCTCCTACCCTTATTACCCCACTGAACCGATAATCAACCCTTAGGACTGATGATTACAGGACTCATCAGCCCGTCCGGGCAGACGTTGAGCAATGGTGTCCAGTCTCGTAGCAGCGGTCGGCCTGCTGGCTTTTAGCGCGGCTTAGCTCGCCGTATTGGGGTGGGATCTTGCTACTAGAGAAAGGACTGGGTTACGTTATTTCAGGTACGAAAGAAAAACAACCAGAAATACTTCTTGCAGTCGGGGGTGTTGTCCGACAAATAAAACTATGAAAAAGTTAAAGGGAACCCGAATGTCAATTAATCCTTGACCTGTTGCACTTATGGCGGGAGCTTAGGTGTTTCTGCTCTCTGAGTTATACCCTCCCCTAGCATTCCTGGGAATGACCATCAGCGTCCATGGTTGCCACCCTACTCGATGCTGGTAGCAACCCCTAACTAGCACAAAAAAAAAACGAGGATTGCCTGTCTACATTTTCTTCCGCCGCTGTCTCTCCTCTGCACCTCACATTCTATTAGCTTGCTTTAATGATTCATGTAAAGCCAAGAACCTGTCAAAAGTCTACAAAAAAAAAAAACAAAAATCCAAACAGCATCTCTGTTGATGCCAAGGAAAGATGAAAAGCTGACTTTTCACAATATTATAATTTTATTCGGAAGTTTTGGCGCAATATAAATTTCGAAATCTTAATGATTTAATATAGAATTCATCAAAAAAAGAAAAATTTAATTTATAATTAACCAGATGGGTGTAAATACTATGTGACTACTATTTAAACACTACTTGAAAAAAAAAAAAAAAATAGCAAGGCAAAAGTTAAAAGTCTCAATTAAATTGTAGTATATTCTTCATATTCTTAAAACGACGGAACGGGGAATTAGGGTCGAAAGAAAAAATGTACATAAGTAACGGGTGATTTTTTAAGAGGCTGAGAACTTTTTTTTAAAAAAAAAAACACAAAAAATTCGAAAAAATTAATGAAATATTTATTTGAATCGATGGTTTGAACCTTGCAATTTAATGTTTAAAGATAATTTCATGCAAATGTTGACTGCGGGTGCGTCTCAGGTAGCCCATCCGCTGAGTCCAATTTTGGCATACTCTTTCACACATATCGGCCGGTATCTCACGAATGAATGCATGGATGTTGGCTTCCAGTGCGTCAATCGAAGCGGGCTTGTCCCTATAGACATTAGACTTTATATACCCCCACAAAAAATAATCTAATGGTGTCAAATCGCACGATCTAGGCGGCCAATTGACCGGCCCGAAACGTGAAATTAACTGTTCACCAAACTCGCCTCGCAATTGCGCCATTGTTTCGCGTGCTGTGTGGCATGTGGCACCGTCTTGTTGTAACCACATATCATGCAAGTCAAGAACTTCCATTTCGGGCAAAAAAAAGTTTGTTATCATCGCTCGGTAGCGTTCACCATTGACAGTAACGCTGCGATTCGCATCATCTTTGAAGAAATATGGCCCAATAATGCCGCCGGCCCATAAACCGCACCAAACAGTGGCTTTTTCGGCATGCATTGGTAGCTGTTGCAATGCTTCTGGCTGATCTTCACTTCAAATGCGGCAATTTTGCTTATTTACGTACCCATTCAACCAAAAATGAGCCTCATCGCTGAACACAATTTTTCGATAAAAAAGCGGATCCTCGGCCAGCTTTCCAAGAGCCCATTCACCAAAAATTCGGCGTTGTGGTAGGTCGGCTGGCTTTAGTTCTTGCACCAGCTGTACCTTAAAAGGCTTTACGCCCAAATCCTTCCGCAAAATTTTCCACGTAGTGCTGTAACAAAGGCCTAACTGCTGGGAACGGCGCCGAATCGACATTTCGCGGTCTTCTGTCACACTAGCTGATACGGCCGCAATATTTTCTTCACTACGCACAGTACGTAAACGTGTTGGTGGTTTAATGTCCAACAAAGTAAATTTGGTGCGAAATTTTGTCACAATCTTCCGAATAGACTGCTCAAAAGGTCGAGAATGCCGACCATAAAATGGAAGCAGCGCGCGATGAACATTTCGAACCGAGCACGAATTTTGATAGTAAAATTCAATAATTTGCAAGCGTTGTTCATTTGTAAGACGATCCATGGTTAAATTGCAAACCAAACTGAATCTGTTTGACAGTGACACAAGGTACTAAACACACGTCAGCTGTCAAAACCAGTGTTTCCAAAACCAAACCAGCTAAAAAATCTCCCGTTATATATGCATGTGTCTATGTTATGTTGCTAAGCACTGATAGTTTTTAGTTCACTTCTATTTAAAATCAAATGGTTTTGTTTGCTGACAAAATTAAGGTAATTCCTCTTTTTCGGTTGGGTGGAAGTGAGGCACGTGGTATAGGTTTTTAGTACACGTGGCTAAGTGAATTCACTTTTTCCTTTTAATACCCAACCCAGGGTATATTAAGTTTGATGTATAGTTTGTAGCGCAGTGAAATAATCACCGTAGACCCCTAAGACCTTTTAGAGATATGAATGGGACCGACAGGAGAATCGATTAAGCCATGACCGTCCGTCCGTCCGTATGTAAACAACTTTTAGGCCTTAAATTTTAAGGCAGGGAGCTGAAATTATTTGGGTTGGTTGGAAGTCCAGTCCTTCAGATCAAGTTTGAAAATAAGCTGAATCCGCTCACAGACACGCCCACTATAGGCCTGTATGTGCGAGCATCTCTAATTTAAAAAAATACATTTTGCAAATTTTAGCTATGTTACAATGGCGCTAGCGCATTCATTTTTGGTAGGTAGCATTGCCTTATAATTGTCTCTAAGGTAGCCAAAAAATTTTAGCTTTTTCATTGACCACGCCCACTTTTTAAGGGATCTTAGCTTAAAATGACTGTTATTCAATAAATATATATGATATTTGACAAAAAAATATATGACAAAAGCTGTAGATACTAGCATTTTCTAACTTTTATGCATAAATTGTATGTGTCTCCGCTCACTTTTGTGGGCGTGGCATTAAAAAAAGTGATTCTTTTAGTTAAAAAGGCGGAGTTTTAGGCCGAAATGTATGCAACCACCTAGTATAAAGCATTCAACAGTTATATTTTAATATCCCGCACACTTTTTAGAGGCGTGGCAGTTTTCTTTTTGGTATGGTCGGGTATTTTGCAATCCGTCGTAGATGGATTGAAGCTTTTGCATACCCACTGTTGCACTTTCCCACTTGTTTTTATATAAAAACAACGCGTAACTGTCTCCAAGTATAGACATTATACAGAGTATTATAGTTTCTTTAAGTGTCTTTGTTTGCACTATTAAAAATTTTTTTAACGTTTAAAAATGTAGCGACCGTAGTTATGCTTTAGACTTTTAGCAAAGACGCGTGACTGTACTCGGGGGTGCTAAGTTTCTTTCCGCGCACATTACAAGGTTAAAGTGTCTTTATCTTGTTTTTAATTGGCTCCAATGAGTCCCTTGAACATGACCTCATGGTCCAAATCTCCAGCACTGACTAACTTGTGCCCACGTTCGCTTTCGCGTTTACTACTCGATTCTCGGCTTTTTTTTTTCTGAGAGCGCTTTTACCTCATGCGATCCCAAGCTAAGACAAGGCTTCTGCCATCCCACTGGAAGGAAACTGCTGGGCCACTCTTCTTGTACTATCTATACTGTTTGGCCACCGAATCTGAGCCACGTAGCTGGTTCTTATTGGCCTAACCGTGTATTCTTAGCTCTCTCGGGCTAAGGTATACGCATATAAAAAAAAGTCTACACCGGGATTCACTTCTAGGTCTTTGCCGCAAAGTCATACTAGGGTTAGGATTTTATTTTAGGACTTTTAATTATTATTATTATTATAAGGGATTGCCGGGGTGCCGTGGCGTAGTGGTAAGTGTGTGTGCTTACTACGCCGGAGGTCTGGCTTCGAATCCTGCCATCGTCACCTGAAAAACGGTCCCCACCTCCGCGAGGGCCTGACAAGCCCTCCGAGAGTATCATTTGTCTTGAAAAACTTCTCAAAGTGCCGTTCGGATTCGGCAAAAAATTGTAGGTCCCCTTGTTTGTAAAGAAATTAACACACCAGCATACATGCTGAGAAGTTGGCCCTGGTTCACAACGAGCTGTTGCGCCACTCTATTTACTTATTTTTATTTTTTTTATTATAAGGGATTATAGGGATTTTAAGCATTATGTTAGCACCGAGTAATTTTTTCGTTCTTTTTCAAGTTGACTTTAAGGCGTTTCCTACAATATCAACCTCTAAACATGGGCGTGGCCAAAAACTTTGTAGGAACGAAATCTAGTATAGGAGCCGGTGAAGCTAGTGTGCTTAAGTTTATTTCTTATCCTTACTTAAGTTAGGCTAAAAAATAGTCGAAATCCATGTTTTCTTAAAAAATTAGAGGTTTTTCTTAAATTATGCCTTCAAATGTGGGCGCGGCCCAAAACTTTCTATGAAAGAAATTTAAAAAAAAGTGTTTTCTACATAATATATATTATGTAAAATTTTTTCGATTCGGAACGAATATATTGAATAAATTGCATGTGAAAGATTACATTTTCAATCGATGCCACGCCCACAAGGGGTGGTCTGCGGACTTTACCTTTATTTTTTATGACTTGTTATCATTAAAAGGTGCTTAATAATAAATGTTATCTTTTCACGACGTCTAACAGTCTTGTAAGCACCGGAGGTTGCTGCACATTTAGACCGATTGTGGGTGTGTCTGTGGGCGGATTTAAAACATTTAGGCCCCTTTGCTGAAACGAAACATTAATCTGAATCTTAGCTAATTTCAACATAGCTCTTATGTGATACATAGCGTTATGTTTGTTGCACGAAAAATTTTATGTTCCACATAACAAGGACACATAACAAGTTCACATCAATTTGCGTAAATGCCAAAATAGATACATATTTTTTTGTTTTGAAATTCATTTTCTTGAGCTTTTTCGTATAAGTTGTTGTGTTTGTCTTCATTTTTTTTTAATTGGTTAAAATAAATAAGCCATGGCACGAAAAAAAGAAGCACGAAAAAAAGAAACCCCAATTTTGCACAAAATTAAAAAACACCTCTGCTTCTGAACTACAAGAGCTAAACTACTACGGAGCTATGTGCGGTGATGTAGCCAATGATTGTGGTCAATTTTTTCGATCAAGCCTTTGAGCTCTAAATGCCACCTGACCAAAGTTTTCGCAATTATTTATTAATCTATGGGGCGGCTAACTTTTTCGTTGGTTTGTTTATAGAAGCCCTCATCGTAGAGCATTGTCTATTTAAGAAGATTCGCTATCGTTTCCACAATATTGAGAAATCTCGCCGCAAGTACCTTTCCATAGTGAATGAGCTTTGTAAGAATAAAAACTGGCCTCCGCTCTCCGATTACAGCAATGTGATCTGGAATGATAACGACAAGCCCTCTCCGACATCCTATGCCGAAATAAGTGCTGAGTACCAGATTGACTTGAAGGCGCCCGAAAACAGTGTGCTCAACAGGTTCTTCGAGATCATGAGTAGATCCAGGCCACCTTGCCACAATATTTGTAAATTTCATTTTAGCTTTGCAAATCGCCTGAACGTTTACAGAAAAATAACTTTCTGTTTCGAAAAACTTCTGCGTCAAGCCCGCCTTTTTAACATAATTGAACATAAATATTGTAACCATAACCTGTATTCTCTATCGAAAATTTACCGGGCGACTGAATTTTCACATGTGACATTGGGAAACGATGCAATTTCAAAAAAATCTTTTTGTTTTCGAGATGTCAGCTGCAGTTTCAGAAAATTTTATGTACATATTTCCAAGTTTTGCAATAGCTGTAGAAACTCTCAAAACGATTCTCGAAACTGTAGAGACATGCATCCCTCCAAAATCAGCTATGCTCAGAAGATGGTTCCCCATCAAAAAAACGCAAAGTAAACAAAAATTGGTTAATAGGAGCGATGGAGTTATTTCTGAGAAAGGAAATATATTAGATGCTACTTTTTGTATAAACTATTTTATATTTAACAAAACTGTACCTGTTCAAGGGACATTCTAAAGACTTTTCTATTTTTTCTAGAGTAATCATCGTCATCCCTTTGGTTAAGCGAAATCTCTTGTAAAACGATAGTTGATCAAAGGAATAAAAGTATAAATTTCTTTCATATATTTTACGAGGAACTCCCATTTCCAATATTTCCAGAACTTCAACGTCATCCTCGTCATCCTCGTCATCCATCAAATCCATAATTTCAAAATTCATTCTTGTTGAGGTCTTTTTAATACTTTTTTTTACGACTTTTCTACTAATTTTTACGAAGAGCTGTGAAATTGTTAAAAAAATGTATGAACAAAGCTTGACGTAAATAGCTTATGGAGAACTATTTTTGCCTCCTAAGTTATGTTCCACCTAACGACTTTTATGTTTAGGTTTTTGTTTGGTGCAAACCAATAAGTGTCACATAAGCGTTTATGTCGAACATAAATACTTATGTTTCGTTTCAGCAAACGGGCCTTAAGCACTTGTATTGCTTCGGATGACAGAGAGCTTAACAAAAACATGGTAAAAGTGTAAAAGCTCATTATAAGCTAATAAACTTGCGCTAGTTAATTAAGCTAAATTGCTTGCGCTAGTGCCCGGTTTCATGGTAAGATGGCTATGATAATAGAAAATTTTAGGCAAACGATCCTAACTTTTGACAGATATAGCTTTGCTCTGTCAAAGTCAAAAAAGTCAAATTTTGTTTACTTTTGCGTGGCTCAGAAGATTTTGAGTTTAATCGGAAAAAAATAGTTTAATCGGAAAAGTTAAAACTTCAGCACTGCTCCAAAAATCCTTTTCAATCAGCTCCTGAACTTACTATACTACACTCCCACGCGCAACCTTGCACGAACTTCTCAAACGCTGCAAAAAACATCAAAGCGAAAGTACGCAAGGAGTAGTTAATGGACTCGGAATCCATAAACTCCTACAAAGTCCCCTGGACAGGTTTGTATTCCATAAATACTCCGGCTTATCAACATAAATTTTTTTTTTTCATACAGATGCTGAAGACGAATCATTTATTAATATGATTGAGGCGAATCTAGGGCTTTGGAACAACAAAAGGAGAGACTACCGGGACGCTGTTAAGAAACAGCTAATCTGGATGGAAATCTCGCTGGCGTTTCCCGGCAGCTCTCCATCTGAGCTCGAAAAACGATTTTTTGCCATTAAGGAGAAACTTCGCCGAGAAAAAAAGAAGAAGGACTTGTGTACCAGGTCGGGTTCAGGAGCGAGTTTTTCCAGGCGGTGGCATTTGATGCCAAAGCTTGAGTTTTTGGCTCAAACCATGCAGCCGCGACTAACTACTTGCAGCGATCCTCGTCCTGGAAGCTCGTCACTGGATTCGACTTGTGAAAACTCTCCGCCTCCAATTTTGTGTACTCCACCAATATCACCAACATCACCAAATATATTTTCATTCGCGGCAACACCACCGACAGATCTGAGGTGCCCTCCTCGTTCGCTTAAAAGAACACAAACGTTTCGGGCGGAATTCTTTAAAAAGGGGATGGATGCGCTCGAAAATGTTGGCGATACTGCAGCAAATATAGCAAAACAACCACCATTGCCGTCCACGTCCATCGCCCCAGTTGGACATCTCCAAGCACCAAGCACCACAAAAAATTAATTACACAGGCTCTTATGGGGCAGGCGAACTTAACCACTGCAGGCGTTGCAGTTCCTGCAGCCACAATGAAAACAAAAATATTTTTAAATATAAAATATCTGGCATCACTGATACCGTCAAATCTGAAAGTTTTGACTGTTTGTTGACTGACAAGAAATTCAATAGAGAACAAGTGCGTTTTCCAGCCCTAATTTTATTGGTCAGTTTTTGTTTACTTTTTTCACCCAGTTGACAAGCATATCAAAACCGTTTGACAAACTTGTATAAAACTTGGCATCGTTAATTTCAAAAAGGGTGCACATCTGTTTTAGAAGCAGTGCTGCTAGCAGTGATACATGCAGACCCGCTGCTCATCTGAGCTTTATGCAGTCATTTGCCCTACCATATCTTTATTGTTTACTTTTGCAATACCATTCGTAGCGGTATTGTGTGTAAAAATTCTATTCACTACATGCTTTGTTGTCTCCTTCTGCTACGGTTTGGTGCGTACGTATTCTGTTGGTCTGTTTTAATATAGAGTGATTTTTTAGCTGGTTTGGTTTTGGCAACACTGGTTTTGACAGCTGACGTGTGTTTAGTACCTTGTGTCACTGTCAAACAGCTTCAGTTTGGTTTGCAATTTAACCATGGATCGTCTTACAAATGAACAACGCTTGCAAATTATTGAATTTTACTATCAAAATTCGTGCTCGGTTCGAAATGTTCATCGCGCGCTGCTTCCATTTTATGGTCGGCATTCTCGACCTTCTAAGCAGTCTATTCGGAAGATTGTTTCGGGCCGGTCAATTGGCCGCCTAGATCGTGCGATTTGACACCATTAGATTATTTTTTGTGGGGGTATGTCAAGGCTAATGTCTATAGGGACAAGCCCGCTTCGATTGACGCACTGGAAGCCAACATCCATGCATTCATTCGTGAGATACCGGCCGATATGTGTGAAAGAGTATGCCAAAATTGGACTCAGCGGATGGGCTACCTGAGACGCAGCCGCGGTCAACATTTGCATGAAATTATCTTTAAACATTAAATTGCAAGGTTCAAACTATCGATTCAAATAAATATTTCATTAATTTTTTCGAATTTTTTGTGTTTTTTTTTTTTTTAAAAGTTCTCGGCCTCTTAAAAAATCACCCGTTATTTCATTCTTTTGCCTAGGCATGAGTAAAAGTACTCACTCGATATGCAAGCTGCGAAGATATTTTTTTTTTGATGAACTCAACAAATAGGTATCCCAAGAGCATAAAGGTAATAGGACAATGATAAACTGTGTATGCTTAGAAGTGTGTGCATTGTTACACATACATGTTATGTAACATGTAGCTATAGGTAAATTGATGAACTGAAAAGTAAGTGGGTAAGGTGAGTGGGCAGCTGTGTGACGTATTCCTTTCGATTGCTTTCTTATTTCATTCTGCAGCGAGTTTATGATAATGGGTAACTATAATGCAAATTATTAAAGCTTGTAATTAAATTTTTTCAAAGGCGGATGAAAACACTTTAGGCTGCTTCGAGAGGAAAATTCTTCGGACGATTTACGGTCCCGTCTGCATAGACGGAGAGTGGTGGAGGAGATATAACATCGAACTGTACGGGCTGTACAGCGATACCGACATAGCCAAAAGAGTCAAAACACAACGTCTACGATGGCTGGGTCATCTAGAGCGGATGGACACCAACGTCCCGACCCGGAAAATCTGCGAATCCACACCGCAGAGACGACGCGGTAGAGGAGCACCGAGACTCAGGTGGCGCACGCAAGTGGAAGGGGACCTCAGCCAACTTCGCGTGCGAAACTGGAGACGGCTAGCTAGAGACAGAGCTGGCTGGCGAAGCTTGTTGGCTGAGGCCCAGGTCCACCCCGGACTGTAGCGCCACCTTAAGTAAGTAAGTAATTAAATTTATTATAATTACAAAACTATTAATACAGCTTCTTAATACAGGTATTATACAAAGGTATAATTACAGCACAATAAGTATTAATTAGAATAAATCCAATCTTCTATGTAGTCTCTTTGCTGGATTGCTGTATGCGTTGCATTTCTCGACCCCAGGCGCAATGTAAAAGAAATATCGTACAGTTGGGAAGTAGCTGCTTCTGCTCTCCAAGTACCATCTAACCAGATGCCATCATCAGATTGTCTATCCACAAACGAAGCGGAGGCATATAAATGTAAGCATTTAAGAGCAGTAAGCTCTCACATAGCATATTATGCAAGACAACAGTTGCCTTGATAATGCTATCAACTACTTGTGGTGCCGCGTATTGTTCGATGGTATATTCCCCATCTAGCGGCCAAAATACCAAAAGAATTTTCCACAACCCGTCGCCCTCTAGACAGCCTTTTTTTGAACTTGTCTTTGTCCGTGTCTAAAAATCGACCACTGTATGGGGTAAGCAAATATTCTTTGAGCGGGAATGCTTCGTCGCCAAGGAGAAAGTACGAAACGTTGGTGTTTCCTAAGGAAAAAACAAAAACAAAATACATGCATTAAGTTCTCATAAGCTGTTGAAAAGAAAAACTACGTACCTCCTGGCAAAGGTGATGGACTGGGGAAGTTCATTTGACCATCCTGAAGAGCAATGCCTAACGTGCTGTTAGTAAGTATACCACCATCAATTTGTGACCCGTATGCTCCTATGTCAACGTAGGAGAACTTGTAGTCTGCATCGCTTACCGCAAGCAAAACAATACTGTAAATTTTTTTTGGAATTAAAGTATTGCTTGCCGCTCCTTATTGGAGCCTGAATGCTTGCCATCGATTGCTCCTACGCAATGCGGAAAATTACACGTATGTAAGAACTCACGCTCCGTGCTTTTTCAATCCTCTGCTGATCTTGCACGTAGATACATTTATTTCAACATGTCCCATAACACATCACAAACTTCTGGAATAATTTTTTTAACGGTTGATTTGCCTATCCGAAATGCAAATGCCAGTGAGTTATAGCCGTCTCCTGTAGCTAGATGCTTAGAATGTATTATAACTAGTGGTAGGGATACAGTCCGCTTAGGTGAATCGTCTGATAACCCATCCCAGTTGACCACTTCTAAGCTCCGAATTGTGCCATAAATCTTTGTTGTTAAATTTCAGTTTCTTTTAACTTCAACTGTATTTAGAATTTCTCAGTTAAAGATTCTTCTCCCTTAAAAAGGGCGTGGCATCCACCCCTTTTCAATTACATCGTTTTTTTTACATTTTTTATCAGAAGTGATATACACGTCTTGATAGCATTTTCACATTAAAAATTTGGTTTATACTCAAAAGCGCCCCCAAAAGTGGGCGTGGCAAAAATTTATTGATTTGATTTGATAACTTACATATCTGAAAATTTTATGGTCCAAGTTTTGTTTGGATTTAAAGCAAATATATTAAATAAAACCCGTTTATTAGAATGCATATTAAATATGACCACGCCTACACGCCTTTTTTTCTTGAGTGCCAATCACAATATACTTAAGCGAGGATAACGCGTACCGAATTTTAGCTTCCTACGACAACTGTGAATTCTCATGCTATTAAGTGAAGTGGGCGTGTCAGTGGGCGGATTTTGAAAACTTTTACATTGCTTAACAAAACATGGATTTCGACGCCTACAAAAGTGGGCGGAGGCACATACAATATATACATAAAAGTTAGAAAATGCTAGTATCTACAGCTTTTGTCATATAATTTTTTGTCAAATATCATATATATTTATTGAAAAACAGTCATTTTAAGCTAAAATCCCTTAAAAAGTGGGCGTGGTCAATGAAAAAGCTAAAATTTTTTAGCTACTAATTGGAGACAATTATAAGGCAATGCTACCTACCAAAAATGAATGCGCTAGCGCCATTGTAACATGGCTAAAAAAATTTTGCTAAAATTTGCAAAATGTATTTTTTTAAATTAGAGATGGTCGCACATACGGGCCTGTAGTGGGCGTGTCTGTGGGCGGATTCAACTTATTTTCAAACTTAATCTGAAAGAATGGACTTCCAACCAACCAAAATTTAAGGCCTAAGAGTTGCTTACATACGGACGGACGGACGGACGGACATGGCTTAATCGATTCTCCTGTCGGTCCCATTCATATCTCGAAAAGGTCTTAGGTGTCTACGGTGATTATTTCACTGCGTTACAAACTATACATCAAACTTAATATACCCTGGGTCGGGTATAAAAATTACAGTTTTGCGTTCATTTAAGGCGCAAACTTGGATATTTTTATGCTTATATTGATTTTCGGTTAAGGGGGTTGGACATGCCCTGCCCCTTTTATAAAAAAAATGAACACAAACTTAAAAGGAACGATTTTTTTTTATTTAAAATGATGCATATATGGTAACGGGACGGGGATGGAAAACAAGAAAATAATGAATAATGAAGGCATGGAAAACAGAATAGGAATGGAAAGGAGAAAAGGAATGAAAAGGAGAAAAGGAATGGAAAGGAGAATAGGAATGAAAAGGAGAATAGGAATGAAAAGGAGAATAGGAATGAAAAGGAGAATAGGAATAGGGTATACCGCGGTCCGTTACAGACGGACCGAAGATATTATATACGCACTGTTGCACTTACTCACTGTTTAATTAAGGAGTTAGTATTTAGTAACGCCAGCTTTAGACTTTATAACTTCTTAAAGTCTGCGTAGCGTTGATAAAACGAAGTTATTTGTAACATTGGAAGATATTTGGGCCCATTCTTCAATTACACACTTTTTTAGGTCATCTATGCCTTTTATAGTCCTTTTGCTTATTAGCCGGTCCAAATGATCCCATAAATGTTCTATAGGGTTGAGGTCCAGCGGTTGCGGAGAGTGATCAAGCTGTTTGGGAGTCCTGTAAAGAAGCCATTCCTTAACGAGTCGCGCTGTATGTTTAGGATCATTATCTTGCTGAAAGATCCAATTGATAAGCATACCTAATTTGTCTACGCACGGTTGCAAGTTATTCCTTAGGATGTTAAGGTAGTCTTGTTTGTTCATTGCGTCCTCAATGAAGACAAGATTCCCCACTGCACATGCCGCCATACACCCCCATACCATTACTGAACCTCCCAGTGATGGGAGTTTTATTGTGGTTCTTATATTTTGTTCCCTGAATTCTTTGATTTTTTCTGTCCAGACTTTTTTTTATTTGTGTTGCTTTTTAAAATTTAAAATTTACTTTCGCTGATTATAAAATGATTTTCCAAAACAAAATATGATTATTTATATATTTTTTGGCAAAAGTTAAACGCTTTTTTTACCCTAGATATCAATGGTTTCTTTCTAGCACTTCTACCATGTAAGCCAAATTTGTGCAGTATTCGCCAAACAGTACTCGCACTAACCGATATTTCGTTTATTATCGACCAATTTTCCGCGATTTGAACTGCACTTCAACTGGGATTTTTTCTCTCTTCAGCCACAATTTTTCTTTCATCTCTTTCAATTAGCTTTTTTGGTCTAACCGTCCGTTTTAAATTTTCCAATGATTTAAATTTTTCGTATTTATCGATAATTTTTTTCACCCAAACTTGGTTTCTTTTAGTTATTTTATCAATATCCCGATATGATTTCCCCTTTTTTCCTCAAATCTGTCATAATTTTTTGCGTTTCCACAGAAATATAACTCCTCATTATAAAAAAATTTAATTGCTCAGTTACGAAACCTCTAATCACAATCAGCTTACACTCTGAAGTGATGTAAAGAGAAGGACTTGCGTTTGCAATGACCCATAAAAAATTATCAATATGTAAAACTCTAACTCTATGGGAGGTTGCATAGTGTTTACTTACTTTTGACGCGTGAAATATGGAGCATGTTTAGTTTTTGTTACAAAAAAAAAATTCATTAATTTTATTATTAATTCTGGTTTTATTTTTTTTTTGTTGCTATCGAATAAAGCTTTTATTATTTTATATATTTTTGGAATCCTCTTTTTGCTTATTTTTTGGCTAAAATTACGAGCAACATCGGAAAGCGCATGGGTGTTTACTCACTTTTGACACTCACTGCAGCTCGTATCTATTGATGCCGTCATATGCGGCCTCGAAATCGATGAATAGGTGGTGAGTATAGATTTGAAAATCCTGGGTTTTCTCCAAAATCTGCTGTAGTGTGAATATTTCGATCGTGGACCTGACGGTGGTTCTTGACTTAAAGCCACACAGCTAGGTTAGGTTAGGTTGAAGTGGCTGTAGGGTTCAAGGAACCCAACTCACTTAGACCTATAGATCTGGAAAAGAAAATCCCTACTCGTTGAACCATTTTGAGCTACTAATGAAGCGTAAGAGACGTTTTGGGTCAGTCGTGCTAAGATCACTAAGATCATTATAGAAGAAAGCTCCAAGGTGAATATTTCGGGTCTTAGAGAATGCAGCGCATGTGCAGAGAAGGTGGAGAATGGCCTCTTCTTCCTCCTCATCGATGCAGCTCCTGCAAAAATCATTAGAAAAGACACCAAGCCTTGTCGCGTGCTTGCATATCAGACAGTGTGCTGTAATTACACCGATTGTAGCACTCATGTGCGATCTAATAAGAACTATCAGACTCCTAGAGCATTTTAGATTTAGCTGAGGCCAGATCTGTTTCGTTACTAGACAGGTACTACCACTTGTCCATCTGAGATTTGGAGCCACACAACTGTACCTATCAGATTGTTGACAAATGGCTTCAGGCATTCACACACTACAGCAGAAGAGATATGCGATGCTAAGAAGACTGATGTCTCTGTAGTTGGCACAGCTCAGACGGTATCCTTTCTTCAAGATCGCGCAAACAATGCTGAGGTTCCATTCGTCGGGCATGCTTTCTTCCGACCAAATCTTGCAGATGAGCTGGTGATTGCTCCTAACCAACTCATCGCCAGCAGATTAGGCCGTCTGCTCCAGCTGCTTTGTTGCGCTTGAGCTAAAACTCAGCAACTTTCACTTCATCCAGGTCGGGTCGACGGAATCGTTCGTATGCTTCGTGAGTAACGTGTTCGCCCAGGCTGAATGGTTCCGTTATAAAGTCTTGCAGAAATTGTTACTTCTGCAAGTGACACCAGGCCTGATATTTACATTTCGCCTAATGTCGATTAGGCAAAGTTTCATTACTCATTTGGCGATTTTGGCACTTTGGACTTAAGGACCCGAGGAAAGGTATAGGTAAAATCTAGCAGGAGGATTTCAGGGCGGGGGAGCACAGCATGCCCTTTCATACATTGTATAAATCACCTGGTATTTTTCTTACAATTTTTGGCAGTACCAGAGAGCGGTAGATATTTAATGGTCTGCATCCATCCAAAAACCTTTTCTTAGAGTTTTAATAGAAACCTAGACACTTGAATGTCGGGAAATATACGTCTTAGCTTATTTGATATTGCGGTCCAATTTTTGAGGACCGCGACCCACTAAAAATTAGTCCTCCAACTTGTCTCAAAATTATGAACTTCGACACATATATATATGACAACCGATCTATCCGTATCCTGCATTGATGTTGGAAATGGATCGGTGAAAGTTTAACGGTACTGCATATCTATCCTGTATCAGATGTGCCTGTTCAAAATCAATGAACGTCTCTGGGGAGACAAAGCCCTTCAAGGACGCACTCTCATGATACATGGAATTCAGGTAAAAAGCTCCTGAGGTTAGGTTATTCATTGAGGTTATGACTCTTACAATGTGCCTTGAGTCAGAGACGTTCATCGACTCCAACTTCGGAGTCCCAGTACACAAAATATTCCAGTGAGGTACAATGTAGCATGGAGAGTTACATTGTACTCCAACTCCGGAGACCCAGTACACAAAATATTATTCCAGTGAGGTACTATGTAACATGGAGAGTTTCTCCGGAGTTGGAGTCGATGAACGTCTCTGGGGGACAAAGCCTTTCAAGCACGCACTCTCATGATACATGGGATTCAGGTAAAAAGCTACTGAGATCAGGTTATTGATTGAGGTCATTGCTTTTGCAATGTACCTTCGAGTCAGCTTTATTAGTAAATTTTACACTCTTATCATATTCTCCATGTTGTATAGTAACTCACTGGAATAATATTATGTGTACTGGGACTCCGACCACAAGCCTTTTCGAAAACCCGTATCCTTTTCCATTTTAATTTTACCCTCGCATCTAGTTGTATGCTATTAAAAAGTCTCTTTGGTAAGGCAAATGCATCTCAGGCTACATCCACATGTTTGTTATAATAAAGGTACCTTATAATAAAGGTTTGTTATAGTAAAGGTTCGGTGCTCAGAATGATAACTTTTCTTATTTAGGTTAGATGCTTTCCAAGCATTTAAAATAAAAATTTGCTTTATAGGAATAGATAAAATTCGAAGAAAACGGTTGCTTTTACTTATTTATTAATTACGCTGAGTAACAAAAATGCGTTATTGCTTGGTAGCTCCCATGTTTAAAATTACCAAAGATTGTTCCTGAATCCATTAAATTTATTGAATTCAGTAGATTACTGTAATTGAAAGCAGGCATTCAAAACATCTGCTAGCTGACCCTTCAATTGTGGAACTTGTTGACCACAATATTTTGCGAATTCTTACTAACTCACTTTTCTTTCTTTTTTTCAGAAATTTGAAGCGTTCTTCCAACTTTTCCTGCCAGAAAGCAAAAAAAAAAATACTTTGAGTAGTTTGGCTTGTATAAATGTCTGACGAAATAACGTCAAATCGTTTTTCACAAATTTTCGATTCCTTATCATGCGTAAATGAGTTGCAAGAGCATCAAACCAACACAGTACCAGCCTCGGAGCAAAGCTCTTCAGTTGGCCAATCTGCTTCACATAGTTACTTTATTCGAAACAAAGATGGATCAGGGTACTATATTTGTAGCGGAATGCAGACATTTCCATCGACATCGACACAAAGTCAACATATGCATCAGCAGCGCTATATTCAGCAGCGACCGCGATGCGGCTCCGTATCGTTAAAATCATCACCATTAATGGCAAAGAGAGCAACGTCTTTTAGTGGACAGCTTTCGGTCAGCAACGTGCAAAATCCACGAACATCCGCCTTGGGGACAATCGGTGGGACTCCTCCTTTGCAACAGCAACAAACATCGAAATCTACCCCTAATAGTCCACGTTTGATGCCACATTGGTCCCATCGAGCTCCACCAATACCTACGAAACCAAATGCGGCATTGATAGCTAGCCCTGCTCTTGTGGCCATGGACGCGGATGCACCCTGGCCCAAGTTTTCTGCATTGAATGACAGCTTTGATGCTTCTCAGTCGCAAACCCATACAGCATCAGAGGTAAGCCAAAAACACTTACCAGAGGTAAGTTAAAAAAACATCTTTTGAGGAAGAAGAAATACTTTAAAAACAAGTGAGTAAGTGCAAGAGTTTGTTTGTGACAAACTTTTATAAACCCGACCCTATGTACCGTGCTACACCAAACCATAAAACTTTTTGTCCCGAATTCATATATTATTTGTATAGGCCCCGCTCCCAAAAGTAGGCCGGGGCTAAAAATTAATATCAATTAATTGTAATTTCGTTAGAATCATGACAAATGCTTTAAATCCGAAAATTATTTCAGAAAAATACCGTCTTTTGCTAAAACTACCCCTAAAAGTAGGCGGGGCTCAAAACTTCGTATAGACCAGACTTAGCAAATAGTAATATCTACAATATTTGTTATACAATTTTTTTCTATTTGGAGTGAACTTTTCGAGAAATCGGGTTTTTTAAAGATCTAACATGTCAATAGTGGGCATAGTCAATATTTTGGGCGGTCTAATTTTTGCCTTCTGAGAGGTTTTGGGCTATTATTGCTCTATGCCAAAATTTGATTTGCTACGCTTTGTCTAACTTCACCAAAAGGCATTCTGAAAGAAAATTTTAAATGGACATTGTCTTACATTGAAGCCAGGATTTAACCAATTTTCATACGTTGTCTGTACAAAATAAGAGCCAACCTACGCTCCAAGTTCGAGCGTCCCAGCTCAATTTCAAAGATCTAAAACCTTCACACATACGGACAGACTGACAGACGGACGGACGGACATAACTCAATCAATTCACCTGTCGGTCTCGATCATATCTCTAAAAGGTCTTAGAGGTCTACGTTGGTTATTTCACTGTTACAAACTATGCATAAAAATTAATATACTCTGGGTGGGGTATTTTAAGCCCAGGCCCACTTTTGGGGGCGTGGCCTATACAAATAATATTTATATTCGGCCAAATTTTTTTTTAAATTTTGTGTTACACGGTATATAGGGTTGGGTATGTAGAAGTTTCTCACAGACGAAATCTTGCACATACTCACTTGTTTTGTATTATTATTATTATTTTTATATATTTATTAGACATGTAACAAATTACAAGCTATTACTTAATTTAATGAGCTTCTAGCTGCAAAGCCCTACCGATCATGTTTATTAATAAGTGAGAAAATTTAAATATCTAAATTTGCATTTAACAAAAGTTCATTGACCTTAAGTATATTAGTTTTGCTTGGAGTTTTTAATATATCGATGAAATCGGCTGCTAATATTTATAAGAGGTTATAAGCAAATTATGCTATATTATAAGAGGTCTAAGTCGGTGACATTCGTTGAGTAAATATTGAAGGTTTGCGGTAGTGTTGCAGGTAGTTGATGGAGCTTCCTTTTTCAAGATGTGAACGTGAGTGGCCTTAGTGTGACTAAGTCTTAGCCGGACAAATTTCTTTACCATTGAAAGATATATTTGTGGGGTATATTTGAGGGGTAAATCGGCTGTGATTTTGACATATTTATTTTATTGTAGTAGTGACCGTAAAGTGCCCCCCAGTCAATGAATTCGTTTTCCCAGTGCAGGTTTTTGATGAACTCGAGAAGATCTCTTTTCGAATATACATTGTATAAGAAGGTTGGTGCTTTATTTGCGAATTTTGCCGCTTCGTCAGCCAGCTTGTTGCCTCGAGCACCTGCATGGTTTTGTGTTACCTTAACTTAATTATATCCAAAAGTTTAACCTCCTGAGTTAATGAAAACCCTATCCAACGAGACCTTGAACTCAAGAGAAAAATTCATAGAAATCAACTTGAAGAATTATTTTTAATTTTTTTTTTTTCACCTAAACAATACTCGATGATTTGAATATTAAAGAAATATTATTTATCAAAATCTAGGGCGGATATTTCCTTTTTAGAGTTTTGTCCTGCAATCCGGATGGAGGTTTCTGTGTTCCTTGACAAACTGCAAAAGGAACTGTTTTAGTTCTTCCTCTACTGTTATGAGCTCGTGGAAATCTTGCATTAGCTTCACATTCCGTTCTTCTGTATCGTTAACAGCTTGGAGCTTACATACCATTTGTTTGACCTCCAAATATGAATTGCTAATTGCCCGTAACGCAGGACAGTGTTGAAGAAGGGAGTCGTTTTCAAACGATAAAACAAGTTTCTGCTTTTGACAGTAATAAATTCATCCAAGGTCTTATCTAAGTAATGGAAATTAAATATGTTTTTTATTTGACAGCATAAGTAAGCCCTCAATCTAATATAAATTAAAGTATAAAGAAAATCGCATTTCATCCTTTGATGGAATATACCCTTTGGATATACAACTTTCACTTGACTTTAAGTTTATCTTAGATAAGAATCTTTTCCAGTACTCTTGACCCGTGTATCTTTTAATGCCTGCCGGGTCACTGTAGTGTTTTTCAATCAGAAATTACAGCTGTTCGTGAAGCAGCGGCCTGGTTTTAAATTAACTCAATAGTCTGCGTTATGTCCGTCGGTCCGTCCGTCTGTCGGTAGTTTTTAGGCCTTAAATATTTTGAGCTAGGAGCTTGAAACTGGATATCTGTTCCTTCTTGGTCCCGAAACAGTACAAGTGTAAAATTTTCGTAGGAAGCTGAAATTTGTTATGCGATATCCTCGCTTAAGTGTATTGCGATTGGCATTTAAAAATAAAGTGAAAACCGCCCCTTGTAGGGGGCGTGTTCATATTTAATATGCATTCTAATGAACGGTTTTTATTTGATATATTTGCTTTAAATCCAAAAAAACTTGCTCCTTAAAATGTTGAGATATGTGCGTAAGCTATCAAATCAAATGAATAAATTTTTGCCACGCCCACCTTTGTATAGTCGTTTTTAAGTAAAAAATCAATTTTTTAATATAAAACTGCGATCAACACGTGTATACCACATCTAATAAAAAACTAGTGGAAGGGGTAACAATCCGCTTAGGCGAATCGTTGGATACCCCATCTCAATTGACCACTTTCAAGCTCCGAATTGTGTCATAAATCTCGGTTGTTAAATTTCAGTTTCTATTACCTTCAACTGTATTTAGAATTTCTCAGTTAAGGAATCTTCTCTCTAAGAAAGGGGCGTGGCAACCACCCCTTTTTAATAACATCGTTATTTTGTTTATATTTTTTATTAGAATGGGTACACACGTGTTGATTGCATTTTCACATTAAAAACTTGGTTTGTACTTAAAAACGCCCCCAAAAGTGGGCGTGGCAAAAATTTTTTCATTTCAGTTGATAGCTTTCACACATATCTGAAGATTTTATGGTGCAAGTTTTTTGGATTCAAAGAAAATATATCGAAGAAAAAATGTTTAACAAAATGAAATATGACCCCGCCCAAAAGGGGGCCTTTTTCTGAAATGTCAGTCACAAAACACTTAAGCGAGGCTAACGCGTACCAAATTCCAGCTTCCTACAACAACTTTGAATTTTCATGGTATTAGGTAAAAATTTAAGGCCTAAAAACTACCGACACACGATCATATGCCCTTAAGGTCGTGGGGGTCTGTGATTATTTCTCTATGTTACAAACTATGAATCAAACTTAATATACTTCCTATACTATGGGATGGGGTATAAATATGATAAAAACAAGTGGGAAAGTGTAACAGTGCGTATGCAAAAGCTTCAGTCCATCTACGACGGATTACAAAATACCCGACCATGCAAAAAAAAAAAAGACTGTCACGGCTCCAAAAAGTGGGCGGGATATAAAAATTCAAAAAACTGTTGAATGCTTTATACTTGGTGGTTGCATACATTTCGGCCTAAAACTCCGCATTTTTAACTAAAGAAAAAAAACACTTTTTTTAACGCCCCGCGCACAAAAGTAGGCGGAGGCACAAACAATACACATACAGTATACATTAAAGTTAGAAAATGCTAATATCTACAACTTTTGTCATATAATTTTTTGTCAAATTTCATATATATTTATTGAAAAACAGTCATTTTAAGTCGAAATCCCTTAAAAAGTGCGCGTGGTCAATGAAAACTCTAAAATTTTTTGTTTACTTCAAAGACAATTACAAGGCAATATCACATACCAAAAATGACTGTGCTAGCGCCATTGTACCATAGCTTAAATTTGGAAAAAGTATTTTTTAAAGTTAGAGATGGTCGCACATACAGGCCTGTAGTGGGCGTGTCTGTTGGCGGACTCAGCAAATTTTCAAACTTGATCTGAAGGACTGTACTTCCAGCCAAGCCAACATATTTAAGCTCTCTACCTTAAAATAAGACCTAAAAGTTGTTTACATACGGACGGACGGACGGACATGGCTTTATCTATTCTCCTGTCGGTCCCATTCATATCTCTAAAAGGTCTTAGGGGTCTACGGTGATTATTATACTGCGTTACAAACTTTACAGCAAACTCAGTATACCCTGGGTTGTTACAAAATTATGTTTTTGAAAAGAAGTTGATGCCACACACCTTTTTTAAGAAAGAATATTCCTAACTGACAAATTCTTAACACAATTTAGGTTAATGTAGACTGAAATTTAACAACCAAGATTTTTGACGCATTTTGGAGCTGTGTTCCTTCAAATGGGTAGCAATACTTCTTCTGGTTTGCCCTGCGTAAGGCGACCCACAACTACAGGGGATAAACGCCTGGCATTTGAAGAAGAAAGTAATCTTTCGGTGAAGTTAGCATACATAAGGCAAAAACTAGTGAGGTCGTCGAATCTGGAAAAAAAATCAATCGTGTTCACTGTAGCTCAACTGGTAGAGCATTACTCGCGACAAGTAAGGGTTGCAGAATCGTACCCTGCCGGTGAACCGCACACTATTTCTTCTTTCGACATTTCCATCCGCTAACATTTCAACTCCACTCTACGGCGTCACAGATTTATCCCAGATTTTGGCGTTAACGACAAATACTTGGGTTTACCCCTAGCCCTTCTTGTGGCAGACTTGTGGATGGAATATTTCGAAGCAAAAGCCCTAAGAAACTTTAAAAATAAGCCGAAAATCTGGCTGACGTATGTGCATGATACTTTTTGTATAATAATTATCTCCACCATCACGAGTTTTCTAGAAAATCTGAATTCGAACTCGAAACATCCAAAAATCAAGTTTACGATGGAAATAGAAAAGGATAATGCAATCGCATTTTTGGATGTAAGAGTTTTAAGGAAACCCGGCGGGACTTTGGGACACACAGTTTCCGCAAAATCACACACACAAACAGTTACAATTCAATTCAATTCAATTCAAAAAACTTTTTATTTTCATTTCGATAAGTTTTACAAAAAGAAGTTTACAAAAAGTAGTATACAACATGGCTTAGAGCCGTCTGCCGTTGAATGATAGGACCGAAAAAGTTAATTAATAATTAGTGCTTATATTAGGTTTTTTTTTTTTTGGTTAATTTAATTTGTAATACAAAAGAAAAGATTGTGACTTGTTTGTCATCTATACTTATGGGCTTTTGGTTTAGCTTAAAACGGAACAAAAGGGATTTCTTCGTGGATAGATCTGATTTTGCTTTGCTGATTTAGCTCACGGAGACTGATACAAATTACGAAAAGCAATTGCTTCTTTTAGATAGCATGTAAGTATCTTCCAACCAAATCCGCCGTTTAGTAAGGAGCGACATTCCTGGATCGAGAGAAAGCTCTTGGCAAAAAATAATCATCGGATCTCTTGAAGGATAGGACATAAAGCTAAGAAATGGAAGGTGTCTTCGTTCTGATTGAGGTTACAGAGGTTACAAAGCGGGCTTAAGTCATTTCGGTATGGTCTGAAGTTAAGATCAAGCATTTCAGTGTGTGCCTTAAATACTAAACGCGTTATTTCGGACGCGTTCAGCTTGTCACAAAAATAGTTGGCGGTGTGTAAATCGTGAGTGAGGCTTTTGTAAAGTTCTCTTGTAAGTGATGTTCTCGCTCTGCACAAGGACTGCTGATAGAGCTTTTCGTCAATGGCTGCCAGGCAGTCATAGAATAAACTTAGCCATTCGTGGCAATTTCTCTCGTCAAGATTTAATTGACAATTATGGTTACCAGCAAGCTCACGCCATTCCTTAAAAGGTGAAAAGCCCCCTTCTAGTCCAACCAAAAGAACTCTACGTTGCAAGTTATTCACAGATCTTATAATAACTTTGGACAAATAGTCGGCACTTGATTTGGCATTTCTTACAAAAACTGGAGATAAACCTGTTTCAATGTCTATTGCGTAGTTTGGCGAAGATCGAGGGAGCCTGAAAATCCTTTTTACGAAGAAACGTTGGATAGCTTCAACCTCGTCGAGCTTTCGGTGACCATAGACTTCACTTGCATACCGAAAACAGGTGTTAACTACCGCCTCAAAAACCCTGAATTTAGACCGCAAGTCAACATCTTTGTTGGAGAAAAACCTGTTCCACATAGAATTGATCGCAGATTTAGCTGCCACCGATCTTTCTTTAATGTAAGGACGAAGGTCTAAATTGAATTTCAGGCGGATGCCTAGATATTTGAATTCATTCACAATTTCAATGTTGTTGTCCAAGGTCCATCTTTCGCTCCTACTCAATTTGTGGTGATGTCTAAAAATCATAATTTTAGATTTTAAAACATTAATTTTTAGGTCCCAAAGATCACAATAATCTTTCAGCTTATTGATGACAAGCTGAAGAGTAAGAGGGTTGTCTGATAAGACAACAAGATCATCGGTATATAGAAGTACCTTTATTAGAGTATCTCCAAATCTTACTCCACCTGGCAAGAAATTTATTACATCATCGATAAACAAAGCAAACAGCAGGGGACTCAAAATACAGCCTTGTGGGACTCCAGAGTTTGTTAGAAATTCCGAAGATTTCTTACTTCCATCCCAAACTGATGCAGAATTGTTAGCCAACAGTTTTTCATATAATCTAATAAATTTGGAGGATATACCTAGGTTTGACAATTTATAAAGAAGTAGATTTCTATTTACTGTGTCAAAAGCTGCTTTCAGGTCGACGAAAAAGGAGTAAAGTTTCTTTTTCTTCCCAATAAAATGAATCGCAATAGTCGTTAGGGTGAAAATTTGGTCAATTGTTGACAGGCCTGGACGAAAACCTGCTTGAAAAGCACTGAGTGCATTATTTGATTCAACCTAAGGACTGAAATACCCCTGTAATTTTCCGGGACACTCGGGTCACCTTTTTTAAAAATACCAAACATTTTTGAGCACAAGAAGCTCCCGGGAACTATTTCATCTTTTAGAATCTTATTACAGAGCTCCAAGAGGTAGCTGAGGAATTCAGCGGTCGCATTCTTGAAAAACTCTGCAGGGATTCCGTCAGGTCCAGGCGACTTTGAATTTTTCATACAGTTACTTACATGCTACTTCATGCTTCATACGTCAAAGATATTACAGACCGAATAGGAAAACTACTCAAGAAATATGGGATAAAATCCACATTTCTACCACCAAAAAGGGTGAGAGTTACCTAACGTCACCGAAAGATTACATTCTTCTTCAAACGCTGGGCGTTTATGCAGTCCCCTGTAGCTGTGGGTCGTCTTATGTAGGGAAAACCAGAAGGAGTATTGCAACCCGTTTGAAATAACACATCAGTGCAGTGACTTAAAAACAACGGAAAAATCTGCAATATGCGAGCAAATCTTGGACAATCCAGATAAACGCCACTGGATCCAATTCGATCAAGTCAAGATCTTAGCTCGTGAAACGCATTACGTCCCTCGTTTAGTCCGCGAAGCGATTGAAATAAAACGTCACCAAAACTTCAATCATGATGATAGTTTTAAAGTTTCATGTACAAGGGACCCTGTGGTTAACATCACAAGCCCACTGTCAATCGTCCTAGAAACACCCGGGGATGTAGTGAGTACAGTTTGCTCTCAACCACCTTCGTCCCAACTACAACAACAAGATGAGTCAGAACCGTCTACGCACCGCTACAATCTACGCAGCCGATATCAGCGATAACATTTTTATAACAGTTTCCCGGTGACTACGCTCAATGCAGTATCTAGTATTGTTTTCATTAAAATAGTTATTAACGCGGTTCATCCGAAAAGTTTGCGTCATATCAACGAGATTGCTGTCAGGTGCTGTGCTGGGTTCCAAGCCACAGGGATATTCCAGGCAACTGAAAATCTGTAGAACTAGCTAGAGAAGGCACTAATGGTAGCTAATCCAACTCATGTAATGGAACTGGCAGCACCCATAAATTCGATAAACCGACTGGACACCAAAGCCATCCCAATGGCACACAACATGAACTACATGAATCCAAGCAAACAAATCTGGCCAGTGCTCGATCGTAGGAAAACATAGAGACTCATCCCTGTTAATAGGATGAATTTGAGGAAGATATGAAGGCTGTGACCATAACAGGCCACTGCTAGTAGTGCGACATGCTATAAGACTTGTGCTCCCTTTAACGATTAATGGAGAAACTGTAGAGATGAGAAGGAGGAAGAGATAATGGTTTACCTCCTGTGCAACTGTCCCACCATATAGACCTTGAGGAGGAAAACTAGGTGAATACTTCTACCCAGATCCGAACGATCTAGCAAGACTCGGCTTGAAGAGGATAATGAGCTTTTTGTTCGGGTTAAATTGTTTAACGCCTAATTGGGGAATCACACAACCCATTCCCCCTTTGGAACTCAATGTGGTGCAGGGTTCCAAAGGGGGAATGGGTTGTGTGATTATACGCCCTTGCACGTATTCAAACAGTTTCGGTTTCCTCCCCCCGCCCACAGGTTAGTTCTATCTTGACTAGCCTGAGGTACGGGTTTACACCGAAACAGTTACCCAGTCTTTACTAATAATCTTCCTCCGACAAGGGTCTTTACCGAAATCTTTTACCCCTGTACTCTTCAATCCTAGAGGCTTACTCTTACTTGAGTGGTAATAGATAGATAGAAGATCTAAAGATCTAGTTAGACTCGACCGTAAGAGGATTATTATCCTACCTACGGGTAAGTAAGTTAAACGCCTAACATACAATCTGTCTCTCATACCACCCGGGAACGCAAAAGCAGAATACCTACAGTTAATGCCATACCTCCATCTCCCCCCACCATATCCCAGGACACAAGCACATACTCCCCCTGGTACGGGTTAATACCGTTTCGGTTACCCTACTTTCCAATTCGCCCCCCTGTATCAGTTTCTTGCATGAGAATCTCTCCCAGCAAGGTTTCACATCAAATTCGGTTACCCCCTCACTTTTCGATTCTTGATCATAATTCTGAGCAGTCCGTGAAGCAATAGGCATGGACTTATACCCAAATCGGCTGCCCTTGCCTTGTCTTCTCATACCATTCCACACTGACCTCCCATAGGTCCTCGGGCTGGTAGCTCTTAGCTCTCTTCTGGTCTAAGTGTGCCCCTGCCTACCTAACATAACCTAACAAAGCGAAAAATAAGCATTAGACCCCTTTAGACTTAGACTTTAAGATATATGATCGAGACCGACAGGTAAATTGATATAGCCATGTCTGTCCATATGTGTGAGTGTTACGACTTGCACAGGCACAGCCGTAACCTTATTTGATGTATTTGCTTTAAATCCAAAAAATTTGGACTATAAAATGTTCAGTTATGTGCGTAAACTATCAAATCAAATGAATAAATTTTTGCCACGTCCACCTTTGGGTGGTTTTGCAAACTTAATACCAGGGTATATTAATCACACATCTTTTTTAAGAAAGAATATTCCTAACTGACAAATTCTTAACACAATTAAAGTAAATGGAAACTGAAATTTAACAACCAAGATTTTTTACGCATTTTAGAGCTTTACAGTGGTCAATTGGGATGGGGTATCCAACGATTCGCCTAGGCGGATTGTAATCCTCCCACTAATTTTACTGGTTTAAGTGAAATAAGATTAAAATATTTTCCTCTTAGTCCAGGCCAAAAAACTATAAGATTTGGTCTTAGTGGAAAAATAGGGTATTGAAAAGTACTTTACAGATAAATTCTTAAATGTACTCCCGATAGTTTGTTCGGAACTAAATGCCCATAATTTGATTTTATATAGTATATAACGAAACCAGAGAATATTTTAATGCTAGTCAAAGAAAAATGTAATTTAAAATACGCCCTAAAGCTTTACATAACATTTACATAGAAATTAAGCTTTAAGTGTTGAAAAACGAAAAGTAATTTCGATTAAAATGTTTATTTTTCTAGGTCAACTGGCAAGAACGTTGCCTTGAACTGCAGTTGGAGTTACATCGATCAAAAAACCAGGCTGGTCGGATACGAGACATGCTGCATGAAAAGGTAACTTTTTATTCCAAGTAATTTAGGTTTTATTTAAGACTTTAGCTTACATGGTAACTATTTATTGCTGATTCCTGTACATAATGAGGCGCTCAGTAGTATATATGTAATTTATTTTTTATGTAACTCGAACAATATAGTTAACGGGTGAAATAGTGTTTAGTCCCCAATAAGAAAAAAGACCGTCAAGTATGAAGACATACGCGGAGCTGTCCGTTGGCTTTTGTTGAAGGTTATAGTCATCTATATTGCGCAGTTTGTGTAACATTCTATTTATTTATTAAAATTATTTCTGGATATATTTTACAGTCTGTAATATACTTTTTTCGTAGTGCTGTCTACTGTTCTACTGTTCTTATATTGGGTGATTCTATATAATCATCACCTAACATAATAATCTATATATTATATTGGGTGATTTTATATTGGGTTTCGTTACTCTAAAAATAGGCTGACAAAAATCTTTACCGTTTCGAAAATAGAGAGAAGGACATATTCTTTTTTGGCCTTTTTAGGACTTTTATAATTAAAAACCCATAAAACAGCAATGTCGATTATTTTTAATTACCGTTAAACTTTTTGATCAATTTTACAACCACCTGTGCCAGCATTTGCCCACTTTTCTCAAATTCTGCGGACATGGATTTCTGAGAAAACGGTAAAAATATGCTGTTTTTTGTTTCGCTTGTTTGAATGGGCTCATAACTTAGGGTCGAATACAGCAATTTTGAAACGTATTTGATGCAGTGCGCTTGCCTTTTAAACATAACATACTCCAGTCAAATTTAAACAAGGTGGTCACAACCGTTAAGGAACTAGAAATCTTTAAGAAATAGTTTTCGAAAATACTTTCACTTTTTTCAGTTAAATCTTCGAAGTTTTTAAATATTCGAAGTCTGCTATAGTTTTGTATAAAATTAAAGAAGATGGACTATGCCTGGTGTTAATTTAAAAATTATACTTTATACCGTTTGGGAGATAGAGGGGCAGACATGCGTTCTTTTGACCTTTTTTATGATTTTTTAAATTTCAAATCCATAAAACAAATATTTTGAAGTTTTTCCCAGTTCCCGTTAGACTTTTTTCCAATAGCAAAACCAGCAGCACTAGCCTTGTATGTTTTTTTTTTTAACGTATGGCCACCTGTTTATGCGCAAACGGTAAAACAAGCTCCTTTTTTATTACGTTTTTTAAATACGGTAATTTAAAGAAATTTTAACGCAGCCTTCCTTCTTTTTGTAAGCTTTGTACTTTAACCGAATCTGGAAAAGATCCTTTATACCGTTAAGCTACTAGAAGACTTAAAAAAATTGTTTTTGAAAATGCTTTAAGGCTTTTCAGTTAAATCTCAGAAGATTTTGAAATTTCAAAATCCGCTATAATTTTTCTTGAAATTTTTAATTATTTCTGATACGTGTGATTTTTTTCATAGAATTCCACCAAACAGCACCGGAGATAAGGGAGGGAGACACCCGTTTTTCCATGCATTTTTGCGATTTTTTTTCGAAAATGCGTCAAAACTGCAGTACTCAAACTGTTTTTGAAAAATATGACCTAAGCACTTGGTTAACTTTGAGTTGTTTTATACGTGTGTTGATATATTGATGTTGAGCGATAAGCCGTTGAAAAGCTATGGCCTCCAACATTTTGAAAGAAGTCATGCATTTTCGACTCTTTATTTCTCAAAAGCGTTTTGATATTTTCGAAAAGTTTTATTTTTTAATTAAAGTTCAAGCCAAAGTTTCGTTTTCCTAGTTCTTGCCTACTAAACTTCTTGAAAAAAAAACACTAAAAAACATTAAGTCCATTTTCTCATGAAATTTCAAACTGCAATTAAACTATTATTTGTGCTTAAAAAATTGCCCTCTTTGGATTCTCTGACTATTTTCGCAGTTTATACGCACACCAAATTTTGTCTTTTTATGACTTACCGTTCAGGAGTTATAAAGCGATTGGACGGAAGGACGGACAACGAAGCGATACCATCCTTTTTCCATTTTTGGACGGACCGCTAAAAAAAGAAAGTGTGTCTGCAAATAAATAAAGGCTCAAGACATTTATTAATCGCCCAATTATAATACCTTTAATATAATATTTAATCTCCTTCTCCTCACTCATTGGAAAAACACTCCGACATGAGTTTCGACGAGAGAGAAATGGATCAAAGACCGAAAAACTGCAGCAGTGTTATTATTTTTCATAAAATGCTTTCGTCATTGTCTTCCTTGTTTCTTAAGTTTGCAGTCGGTTGCTCGCAGTAGTGAGTGACAGTTGTGAGTTGTGATACCGTTTATTGCTTTTATTTGTTGTTCAAATACTTGTTCTCTTATGGCAAACCGTAGGAAGAGTTGTCACTTAATGTCAGCATCATTATAATGTAAAGGTTCCTGACGATGTTCCCCTGGCAGCGTTTGAAATGAGCATAGGACTAGCCATTATTGTTATGTTTGTAGAATTGTAAATTGTTGTAATTTTTCACTTTTCAATATAAAATTTGATTTTGTATGGCTTTGCCCTGCAAGGTCGGGTTTAAGAAAAGCCTTGAGGTAAGGTATGCCTGTCGTAAGAGCCGACTAAAATCCACTGGAGAAAGTAATCTTCAGACATAAGTGATGCTGTCCAGGAGTATAAACTCCTTGTGGGGCCACCCTTGGCATTAAAGTTATAACTGAAAAAGATGAACCCGAAGGTTTAAATAAAATCCAGCAGCGTCTGATACATATTGTGCGGCTCGTCGGTCAGCGTCTGATCCCAGAGGGACGGCTGAACTTCAAATAACAGAAATCCAGGAGCGTCTGTCTCGGGACGAGCGGCTTCCTGGTTGGCGTCTGTTGTCCGGGTTAGGATCGGCCGAATTCAAACCTGGCAGCTAGGTATAAAATGCACCCCCCCCCCCCAACCTTAAAAAGAAAGGAAGCGGAAGGGGTGCCCTGGTAATTCAGGGCACCCTTTGGAGCTAGGCCTGAGGGGTGTCAGCATTCGAGCGCTTGGTGGTCAGAAGGTCCCGCTCGGCATCCGACCGGGTTTAACCCGAAGAAGTGACGAGCAGCCCGTCAATGGTGCCGCTATCCATTAGGGGGGGCGGAGGGGGACAGCGCTTAGTCAAAATGAGGGCTTAGGTGGAAACTCTACAAATCGACAACGGCACCAACTCAAAATTGGCACGTGGAATATCTCGTCACTAACGAGGAAGGAACTCGAACTGGTTGAGGAGGCCAAAAAGTATCAGCTCGATGCAACTGGCATCTCCTCAGCTAAGTGGAAGGATTCTGGAACCAAAGACTTCGATGATGGGTGGAAGCTCTTCTGGTCTGACATGACTGCACAGGCGGGTGTGGGGATACTCACAAGCCCCCGGTTGTCAGAAAATGTGTTCGATGTCATTCCGCTAAAGGGGAAGGATTCTGATCTTAAAGCTTAAGCTTGAACGATCGACTCTGGCTCTGGTTCAGGTTTATGCACCAAATCAAGAGTCAGAGTATGAGTCCTTTTTGAACGAAGTTGATGCTGCCCTGGACAGAGTGGCAGAAATGGACTTCTTTCTCCTGATGGGTGACTTCAATTCACATGTAGGTTCGGACGACAGTACTTGGAGGAGTGTGATCGGGAGGTACGGTGACCTGGATCAAAACAGGAACGGAGGGAAGCTGTTGGACATTTACTGTGCATATGGCTTGTCCATCATGAACACCTTTTTCCCACATAAAGACATTCACAAATACACATGGTACAAGCACAGTTTAAATCAGAGGTCACTGATTGATTTCTTTGCTGTACCATCGTGTGTTCAAGGAATGATTTGTGATGTTCGAGTTTTTAGGGGAGCTGAGTTGTCAACTGATCACCACTTAGTGCTGTGTAAATTGTTTTTCAGTGACAGTATTCCTTTGGCACTCAGGCGAAAACCAAGACTGGTGACCCGAATACGGTGGAAAAAATTGCAGGATGTTGACTCTGATTCAGAGAGCGCTTTGCACAGCATGTTTCGGAGAGTTTGAACAAATTCCAACTGACTTTTTAAATGTAGAGGAGGAATGGCAGTTGTTCTTATACCCGACCGAGGGTATATTAATTTTAAAGCATAGTTTGTAACACAGTGAAATAATCACCGTAGACCCCTAAGACCTTTTAGAGATATGATCGAGACCGACAGGTGAGTCGATTAAGCCATGTCCGTCCGTCCGTCTGTCCGTCTGCTCGTACGTGTGAAGTTTTTAGGTCCTTAAAATTGAGCTAGGACGCTCAACTTGAAGTGTATCTTGGTTCTTATTTTGTACAGACAAAGTGTAAAAATTAGTTTAATCCACTGACGGCCACGCCCACTACTGACGGCCACACCCACTTCAAAGTAAGACAACCTCTTTTTCAAATTTTCTTTCAAAGTGCCTTTTGGTCAAGTTAGACAAGGCGTAGGAGCTCAAATTTTGGTATAGAGCAATAATGGCTCAAACCTCTAAGAGGGTAAAAATTCGACCGCCAACAATATCGACCATGCCCACTTTTACCATGTTAGATCTTTAAAAGCCCGATTTCTCGGAAATTTTACTCCAAATTGGAAAAAATCTTATAACACAAATTCAAGATACTACTATTTGCTAGGTTTGCTCCATACAAGGTTTTGAGCTCCGCCCACTTTTAAAGGGCGTGTTTAGGAAAAAAACGAGTTTGTTTGCAATAATTTTCGAGTTCAGCTCATTTTGCCATGATTCTAACGAAATTACAATTAATTGATCTTAATTTTTAGCCCAGAGCCACTTTTGGGGCGTGGCCTATACAAATAATATAAGAATTCAAGACACTGTATATAGGGTCGGGTATATAGAAGTCTGTCACAGACGAACTCTTGCACTTACTCACTTGTTATCGACAGTCATTGCCTCTGCAGGAAATGTTTGTGGAGTGAAGCGGCTTGGGGTAGCGGCTGGTGGTGAGAAAAGAACTGCTTGATTTAAAACGCCTAGAGTTCAAGAAGCCATCAGAGAGAAGAAGAGAGCCTACATTGCGTGGATCCAATATAGAAACTCAACTTCTCGAGCACGGTACAATGAGGCGCGAATGACTTCCAATCTGGCAGTCAGAACAGGCAAGGAACAGTCATGGAAAAAGTTCGGCGAGAAGTTTGAGAACGATTACAGATCTGCAAACAAAATATTTTGGCACACCATTCGCCGGCTCAGAGGAAGGAAGTTAAATTTCATCAAGGGGTTAAATCCAAGGACGGTACACTTCGTTCAAATGAGAGCGATGTCTTGCGCAGATGGAGAGAGCACTTTTCGGAGCTGCTCGACCCCCAACAGGGCACTGAATATGGCATTCCCACTGCTGACGAGATAAGGGCGGAGAATAGTCCCACAGTAGACGAAGCCACTAAAGCGATTAAATCGCTAAAAGTTGGCAAGTCTGCTGGAGTTGATGAAACCCGGCCAGAAATGCTCAAGGCAATGGGTAAAGAGGGTGTTAAATGGCTAACCCGTGTCATTAAGGTGGCCTGAGATAGCGGGAAGGCACCTAGCGATTGGCAAACGGGAGTTATAGTGCCCATTTTTAAAGAAGGGAACAGGAGAAATTGCGCCAACTATAGGGGCAAATCTCTCTTGAGTCTTCCGGGAAAAGTGTTCGCGAAGGTGTTGGAAACGCGTTCCAGACCTGTGATCGAGCCTTTGTTACGGGAAGAACAGTGCGGCTTTCGGCCTGGCAGAGGCACAACCGACCAGCTTTTTACTCTGAAGGTTATTTTTGACAAGGCCTGGGAACATGCTAAACCGGTCTCTGCATGTTTTGTAGATCTGGAAAAGGCTAAGACCGAGTCTCTCGGGATACACTGTGGAGAGTTTTGCAGGACTATGTGCTGAGTGGGCCTCTTCTGAGAGCCATTCAGTATTTGTATGGAAACTGCAGAAGCTGTGTACGGATAAATGGCGTCAAATCCCGTCCTTTTGATGTGCGCGTTGGACTTCGCCAGGGCTGAGTACTGTCGCCACTCCTTTTCATAGCATATATGGACTGAATGGTGAAGCGCAATCTTGGCGATGATTTGCCCTTTTCGCAGATGATTTGCCCATCCTTGCATCATCCAAAGAGTAACTTCAACGAGGACTGGATAGGACTGCAGCCTGTCTGTGGTGATGCTGGGAAGAAACTAAACGTGAGAAAATCGGAAGTGATGGTTGTTTTCCGAACTTCTGTCCAGTGTACCCTGAACATAAATGGAGTTCCATTAAAACAGGTGGAGAAGTTTAAGTATCTCGGGGTCTTTTTCACGAAAGATGTTAGGAGTAATACTGATTTGTCCTGTAGAATTGGCCAAGCTGGAGCAATAGTAAATGAACTGCGCCGGCCGGTCATCAGGAAAGCTGAGCTTGGAGTGAAAGTAAAGATCTCAGTTTTTAATTCAGTGTTAGTTCCCTCATCTATGGTTATGAAATTTGGGTAATGACCGAAAGAATTAGATCGCGGGTACAAGCTCTGGTGTTACTCTAAGGGATAGATTGAGAAACACCAGTATTCGTGGGAATCTTAATGTTAAGCAGCTACTTTTCACGTTTGGACGCGTTGTTCGCATGCCCCTTGACAGACTTCCCAGACAGGTCATGCTAGCCAAAATGCGAGCGCGTCGCACTCCTGGTAGGCCAAGAAACAGGTGGTGGGATCAGGTAAAGAACCTCTCGAATCCCGCCTGGGGATTGCGCCGGAGTCTCTTGAGTTAGTGGCGGAGGATTGAGAACGATGGAAAGACCATTTAGCCACCCTCGCTCCGCGACCCTTTGAAAGGATAAGCGGCATTTTGAAAATGATGATGATGATGGCTTTGCCGTAGAGGCCGCTCCCCAATATAAGCAACGAAACGTTCGGTTAGCTTTATAATGTGTGATACTGATTTGTCCTGTAGAATTGGCCAAGCTGGAGCAATAGTAAATGAACTGCGCCGGCCGGTCATCAGGAAAGCTGAGCTTGGAGTGAAAGTAAAGATCTCAGTTTTTAATTCAGTGTTAGTTCCCTCATCTATGGTTATGAAATTTGGGTAATGACCGAAAGAATTAGATCGCGGGTACAAGCTCTGGTGTTACTCTAAGGGATAGAGTGAGAAACGCCAGTATTCGTGGGAATCTTAATGTTAAGCAGCTACTTTTCACGTTTGGACGCGTTGTTCGCATGCCCCTTGACAGACTTCCCAGACAGGTCATGCTAGCCAAAATGCGAGCGCGTCGCACTCCTGGTAGGCCAAGAAACAGGTGGTGGGATCAGGTAAAGAACCTCTCGAATCCCGCCTGGGGATTGCGCCGGAGTCTCTTGAGTTGGTGGCGGAGGATTGAGAACGATGGAAAGACCATTTAGCCACCCTCGCTCCGCGACCCTTTGAAAGGATAAGCGGCATTTTGAAAATGATGATGATGATGGCTTTGCCATAGAGGCCGCTCCCCAATATAAGCAACGAAACGTTCGGTTAGCTTTATAATACAATAGTTAAAGGTATTTTAAGTATAATACCTTTAACTATTAAGACTGCTAGCATTTCTTTTACTCCCTGCAAAATATGTTAGTCGTTTCAGGACAATCAATTCTAGGGATATTTCAGGCAACTGCAAAGCTAGAGAGGGTGCTAATGCTAATCCGACGAATGTAACGAAACCGGTAGCACCCACTATTACGATAAACCTGTCCAGCCGGTTCAGCAAAGACATCACAATGAAAAACAACAGGTGGAATAAAATCAGCACAACGTCTCTCTTCCAAATGCCAAACGACTTGGTGCTCCCTTCAATGATTTCTTTAGACGTTGCAGAGACGAGGAGGAGGAATAGACCTCCTGTACAAATGTCCCGCCCTATAGGCCTTGAGAAGAAACAATTTAGGTGAATACTTTTTCGAAGATCAAAACGATCTGGCAAGACTCGAGTTAAAGAGTATAAGGAGCATTAACCTGATCGAATCGGCTAAACGCCAAATTAGTGAACCACACAACCCATCCCTTCATCATTTGGGAACTCAAACGTAGAATCCCTACAGTAAACGCCAAAACCTCCCATCACTCTTCCCTCGCCCACTTAGCTCCCAGGTTTTCCCTACTGGACTGGCCTGGTACGGGCTCATACCGTTCGGTGGCCTTCACCTCTCCAGCCATGTGGGAACACTAACAATTCAATTTATTGTGTTTTTACAAGTAAAAGAACAATGGATCGCTAAAGGAAAGGAAAACCTAGCATTATACAATAACAAATTAACTAATTACTAATAGTAAGATAAGATTTATTTCGCATTCAATATTACATTTAGTTGCCACCGCGCAGTTTACATTAGTAAGTACAGAGATGTGATATAAAAATATCTTCCTACTGAATAATTATGAACATGTAATTAATAGTTAGAACTTAGAACTTAATTCGCACACATATGTGCGAATAGCCGAAGTTATTTACATATAAATAATTGAATAAATAAATATATAAATATAAATAATATGAACTTACAAATTAAATCAGGTACATGCATGTGTTTTACTTATTACATAAGAAAATAAATAAATAATTCAACAAAATAATATATAAAAATAAATAAGTATAAAATAAACACAAATATATTAACTTAATTCGAACAAATGAAATAAATAAATAAATAAATAAATAATTAAACGACTAGATAAATGAATATAATGAATAAATAAATTAATAACTAAATGGCTAAATAAATAAATATAATGAATATAAATAAATTAAACAGAAAAGATATGCATAAAAAAAAGTAATAACAGCTAAGGAAATTAAGGAGTTTACGTTTAGGCATAGATACAAGGTTAGCTGTTGAGATCAAGTATCCGCGAGTTTTCAGAAAAGTTCCATTTGCGCGTGAAATTTGAAATAAATCTCGCTATTCTGATGGAAACCAATTCGACATTAGCTCTATTATATAGGTCAGAAGTTGAATGGTACGGTGAAAGGTTAAGCATTACTTTGAGCAATTTGTTTTGCGCCACTTGGAGCTTTTGAATGTGACTTGCAGCGGAATTTCCCCAAACTGGACAGCCATAGAGCAAAATAGCTTGAAAAATTACTTTTACAATAATGATCTTATTTTCAGAGCTTAATAAGGATTTCCCTGTGTTTAACATAATTTATTTTGTGCAGGCTTTTCATTGTATGCCCTTTGAACGTTAGTTTCTGGTCAAGATGAACCCCGAGATATTTGACAGTAGGTTCTCAGTTAATGCTTACATTATTGATGGTAAGACTATTGCTTGGAAGGAAGCAAGACTATCTATTCCTGGTGAAAAAGATAGCCCGCACCTTTTCAGCATTTATTTTGGTTTTCCAGGAACTGTAATAACTACTTATAGTAATACTATAAATAATAAGCAATGAACCTAAATTTAAAAAGAAGAAAAAGATAGAATTAGAAGTTGTAAGACAGAAATAAATAGACATAAGAGTCCTGCAACTCGCCCTGTCTGCAGTTAAAAAAAAAATTCCAATAGAAGACTTTTTTTTGCCAATTCCAAAGAAAGTTGAAGTTGTGTCGCATCCTGTTGAAGTGTGAATAGCGGGCAAGGCTGAGTTTTGAAAAGATAGAATGCACGGGTATGAATTGCCTTAAGTCGGTAGGCATGAAAAATTCATTTTTCCAAACTGTTTTTTGGCTTTTTTGCATATTTTAGAAATGGAAAAGAATACAAAAAAAATGCCAAAAAATTCAGCATTTACGCCAACAAAATTTGGTGTGTTTTCAAAACGCCAAAAATTTGTATGGAGATTTTCTGGCTTTTTTCCATTTTTGTTTTTTGGCGTAATTTTCTATGGCGTGATTTTTAGGAAGCTAGAAATGATATAAGCTTAACTCGATTGTTCCAAACTTACGGCGTGTTCTTTTGAAAACCAAAAATTGATACTAGTATAGAATACCTACAAAAAAAACTAAATAAATAAAAATTTGAAATGAAATAATAATTTCGTTGTTTGAAACCATCCTCGGAGATGAATAAAAAGGCATTTTAATTAGCACAAAGGCATTTTTGATGCGTGAAAGTTCCAAAAGTTAGTAGCTTTATTCCATGCTCAGAAGAATACGCTTTTAGTTTTCTGGACTTTAAAGTAGATATTGTATCTAATTACACATTTGTATTAAAGTCAAATTACGAAAGGTGGTAGATTTCAAGTCTAGGGAGGTAGGTTGTTCAAAGTGCTAGGAGGTGGTAGAAATACCACTTACGTGGTAGAAGTTCTATGACTGGTGTGTGCACGCACACAAGGTGGGATGCTAATTATTGTCTTACGTATAATTTATATAATCTTATCGTAAGTGTTAACGGTTATTGGTAGGCGCTCTGATGAGAAATATTGGTAAGAATTTTTATACCTTGAGCAGAGTATGACAGCTTAAATGAATAGTCTAAATAGCAAAAAAAAAAAAACAACAACCGCGGATGGAAGCTGGAGCCACAAAGCACCTTTCTCTATTTAAAGGCTTTTGAACTTTTGAACTTTGAAGATTTATGTTGGGCTTGTTTGGACATTATTTGTTTATTGTAATTATTAAAAAAACACAAGGTTTATGACATAATTACTTGAGACCTCAAAATACAAAAGGCTAAGAATAAAATATTTGTCTTTAACATTGGCGCCGCAGGGGGGCAGAGGGGACATTTGTCCCCCCCCCCTAGATTTCCACAAATCTGTTTACTTGTATACTTGTTCTGTAAATACACTTTCTATGTCCAAGACTAAAACGTTCGAGTGTAGATTTACGTCTCCACAGTTTTATTAACAACTAGTGGGAAGGCTACATGCTCGTTGGATACCCCATCCCAATTGACCACTGCCAAGCTTAGGGTTGCCAGATTTTTTTCCGAGGCTTGGCGGAACAATTGACTAAATTGTTGGGAAAAGCTGGGATTTAAAATTTTTACTCGGGACAAATTTAAGACTCAACTAATGAGTAAGTGCTACAGTGTGTACGCAGAAGTTACAGTCCGTAAAGTTGACCGTTGAATAACCCATCCTATCCCATATAGTAAAAAGCTGATGTTATTGTCATTTTTGAGATTTTATAAATAGTGAAAACTTCGAAAACGGGCTTGGTTCAACCGCCCCTAATTACAAACTATCAATTATAACACGGATAGTTCCAAATTACGCTTTAATGTATGTAGAAATGCATTTTTTTGGTTAAAAATCAATATTTTTTTAAAAATCGACCCCTAAAAAGGGGCAAGGCTAAAAAATTTGTATGCACGAAATGATAACACGGATAGTTCTAAATTAAGCTTTAATGTATGTAAAAATGCAATTTTTTGGTTAAAAATCAATATTTTTAAAAATCGACCCCTAAAAAGGGGCAAGGCTAAAAACTTTGTATGCACGAAATCTTATATAAAGTCTCATTTACCTAACCTGCTAGTTTTTCTTTAAATTAGGCATAAGGCCAGTCGAAATTACGTTTTTCTGGAAAATTTTAGGTTTCTCTTTAATTCTGCCTCCAAATGTGTGCGAGGCCCAAGGACTTGTATGAACAAAATGTAGAACTAAGCGTTTTCTACATAAAATATTAAGCAAAATTTTTTATTTTTGCGAAAATATTGAGTAAACTGCATCTGAAAATTTACCCTTAAAATAGTTGCCACGCCCACTGGAGAAGGTTAACCTACACCTTACCTTACACTTGTACTGCTTCGGATGACAGGAGCTCTAGCTCAAAATGTAAGCCCTAAAAACGTATGACACACAGACAGACGGACGGACGGAAATGGCTTATTAGGTTCAGAATTTTGTCTCGATCATATGCACTAAAGGTCTTGGAGGTATACCATTATTATTTCACCGTGTTACAAACTATGTGACAAGCTTCATGTAGATACCTCCTATCCTATGGGATGGGGTATAAACAGAAACAAATCGCTTTGTAGGTAATGTACTAAACACGCTCATTTCCGTTTTCTGTACATACACTGCTCGTCATTAGATTAGACACAGTCATTTTTGAAAAGTAAACTCGATATTTCTCCCATTACATGATGGATTAGAAAAAACTGACTATGGTAAATGATAGACTATTGCGTAAACAACAAAATATAAAATGTACGTACACGATTTAGCTAACAGAACTTAGAAGACAAATTGTAAAATGAGTAAAAACTAGTGGGAGGAGTAGAATCCGCCTTGGCGAATGGTTGGATACCCCATCCCTATTGACCACCTTTTAGAGATATGAATGGGACCGACAGGAGAATCGATTAACCCATGTCCGTCCGCATGTAAACAACTTTAAGGCTTTATTTTAAGGTAGAGAACTGAAATTTGTTGGGTTGCCTGGAAGTCCAGTCCTTCAGATCAAGTTTGAAAACTGGCTAAATTAGCCCTCAGACACGCCCACTTCCGGTCTGTAAGTGCGACCATCTCTAATTTAAAAAAATACTTTTTCCAAATTTAAGCTACGATACAGTGACATTGCCTTGTAATTGTCTTTGAAGTAGTCAAAATTTTTTAGACTTTTCATTGACCACGCCCACATTTTAAGGCATTTCAGTTTAAAATGACTGTTTTTCAATAAATGTATATGAAATTTGACAAAAAATTGTGTGAAAAAGTTGTAGATATTAGCATTTTCTAACTTTTATGTGTGCACTGTATGTGCCTATGCCCACTTTTGTGGGCGTGGCGTTAAAAAAAGTGAATTTTTTAGTTGAAAATGCGGAGTTTTAGGCCGAAATGTATGCAACCACCTAGTATAAAGCATTCAACAGTTATATTTTTATATCCCGCCCACTTTTTGGAGGCGTGGCAGTTTTTTTTTTTTGATATGGTCGGGTATTTTGCAATCCGTAGTAGATGGACTGAAGCTTTTGCATACGCACAGTTGTACTTTTCCACTTGTTTTTATCATATTTTTTCATCAGATGGGGTATACACGTGTTGATCGCAGTTTTTTTATTAAAAATTTGATTTTTTACTTAAAAACGCCCCGGGCGTGGCAAAATTTTATTCATTTCATTTGATAGCTTACGCACATATCTGAACACTTTATGGTGCAAGTTTTTTGGATTTAAAGCAAATACATCAAATAAAAACCGCTCATAAGAATGCATATTAAATATGACCACGCCAACAAGGGGGCGGTTTTCGCTTTTTTTTAAATGCCATTCACAATACACTTAAGCAAGCGAGGATGTTGCATACCAAATTTCAGCTTCTTACGAAAATTTTGATTTCTCATACTAATAAGTAAAGTGGGCGTGTCAGTGGGCGGATTTCAAAAAAATTTACACTTGTTCTGTTTCGGGACAAAGAAAGAACAGATATCCAGTTTCAAGTTCCTAACTCAAAGTTTAAGGCCAAAAGCTACCGACGGACGGACATATCTCATTCGACTTTAGCCGCGTTGTCACAAGGAACAGGAACAGAAACAGAAACAGAACTTCATACATTAGCAAAAAAACATTCAACGAATTTAAGTTTCAGTTTCTAATGTATGAAATTCTGTTTCTGTTCTTGTTTTACGTTGCTTGTGACAACGCGGCTTAGCGGTTTTATTACAGTTTGAAGTTTCAAGAGAAAATGGATTCTCCATCCCAATTGACCACTTTCAAGCTCCGAATTGTGTCATAAATCTTGGTTGTTAAATTTCAGTTTCTATTAACTTCAACTGTATTTAGAATTTCTCAGTTAAAGAATCTTCTCCCTTAAAAGGGTGCGTGGCATCCACCCCTTTTCAATCACATCGTTTTTTTGTTTACATTTTTTATCAGAAGTGATAGAAACGTCTTGATTGCATTTTCACATTAAAAATTTTGTGTATACTTAAAAGCGCCCCCAAAAGTGGGCTTGGAAAAAATTTATTGATTTGAGTTGATAGCTTACGTACATATCTGAAGATTTTATGGTTCAAGTTTTTTTGGATTAAAAGCAAATATATCAAATAAAAACCGTTTATAAGAATGCATAGGTATTAAATATCAACAACGCCTACAAGGGGGCGGTTTTCGCTTTTTTCTTAAATGCCGATCACAATACACTTAAGTGAGGATAACGCGTACCAAATTTCAGCTTCCTTCGACAACTTTGAATTTTCATGCTAGTAAGTCAGTGGGCGGATTTTGGAAATTCTTACAATTGTACTGCTTTGGGACCTAGAAAGAACAGATATTAAGTTTAAAGCTCCTAGCTCAAAATTAAGGCCTAAAAACTACCGACACACGGACGGAAGGAAGGACGGACGGACGGACGGACAAGGCTCATTCGACTAACAATTCGGTCTCGATCATATGCCCTTAAGGTCTTGGGGGTCTACAATGATTATTTCTCTATGTTACAAACTATGAATCAAACTTAATATACCTCCTATACTATAAGATGGGGTATAAATATGCGAAAAGACGCGTCATTAGATTAGACGCACCTGAAATAAAAGCAAATAAAATGCAACTATTTTAATTTTAATATTTATTTTAGGTGGTATTAGAACCTAAATAACGTATGCTGTCACCAGCCTTTAAAATAACTTTAATAACGCTATTCTGAAGATAATTCTCGTTGCGCGAGGTGTTAAGAAAGACAGAAGTTGTCCTTCCTTCATATTTTTTTGGGTAAGACTACGTGTTTCTAAGATAATTGCGTACACAATGATCACCACTCTGAATTTTTCGGGCTATAGCACTGCATGAAAGACCTTCAAAGCAATAGGTCTAATCTATTCTTGCCCTTTTCTCCACTGTTACACATATCTTTTTGTCCATTTTATTAAAACTCAATCTGGGACAATTAAAATTTATAAAATTTACCATTTAAACCGTCATTTTCGGTATGATCCGCCACAATAATTTTATTAATTTTTGCTTGAATTACTCTCAAATGATGTACTTTCGATTCATTCATGACTCACCGAGTTATCTTGGAGTTGCCACTAACTCGCTGTTGAAGCAGCAATAAAGATTTATTGTAGTTCTTGCCGCTGGAGGGAGAAACTAAATAAAACAAGTGAGTAAGTGCAAGAGTTCGTCTGTAACAAACTTCTATATATCCTACCCTATATACCGTGTAACACCAAATCTTTTTGGTTTTTTTCGGGACAAACATTTTTTCTGCCGAATTCATACATAATTTGTAAAGGCCACGCCCCTAAAAGTGGGTCTGGCCCAAAAATTAAAATCAATTAATTGTTATCTAGTTAGATTCATGACAAAATGCGTTAAAACCAAAAATTGTTTCGGAAAAAAAAAGTTTTTTTCCTTAAAAACGCTTCCTAAAAGTAGGCGGAGCTAAAAACTTTGTAGGGACCAAATTTTGCAAATAGTTATATCTTTAATATTTACGGACGGGCGGACGGACATGGCTAAATCGATTCACCTGTCGGTCTCGATCATATCTCTAAGAGGTCTTAAGGGTCTACGGTGATTATTTCACTGAGTTACAAACTACGCATTAAAATTAATATACCCTCGGTGGAGTATAGTGACCATGCTGCTGGGTGTCCAATGTGAACATAAAACTTTATTCTATTCGTATTCCTTATATGTATATACTAAAATAATGCTAACTGTACAATTTCTTACTCTAAGGTTTATTTACCCTCGCTTTTGTGTGTAAATAAACAACATTTTACACACATTTTGTTATCAAGAGGTTTAATTACAACAATTGTAATTGAACGCATGGGAATGATAGAAGAAATTTGCTGGGAACTGCGAATTGTTCGGCGTTACCAAATGTTGGACACAACATGCTGGGGCCTCTTCAGACAGACGATTTGTAGAAATCGGCGTCATCAAGCAAAGGTTGTTCATTTAATGTTGACTTATTACGTGTCGGTAAATGGAGGGTCAAGTTGTGTGATGGCAGAAACGAGGACACAAATCGGCTGGTTATTGTCTGTCGGCCGATTGTGATCATGGTTTTATCTTGAATCATGCAGTGTGAAATGTGAAGGCAATTTAGCCTTTTTTGCAAGGCTACTGGTGTTGGGTGCAAATCACAGATGATGTTGATCGTTGTCTGCTACGGCATGCTGAATATTCATGCATTTATCTGGTGCATCTCTACCTATCCAGTATGACTTTGCTGGAATATTTCTTAAAACGCACGATGTTGATAATTTTTGGTTGTTTCGCAGCATGTTCATTTCACAACAACTGACCTTTGATTCATACACGAATAATGGATGTTGCAAGTTGCACAAATATCTATCAGTTGACCTTTGTTGGCATGACGTTAATTCATCTTTGTTAATCGGGTAAAAGTGATCTCCTTGATGATTGACTAATAAATAGTCCGAGGACGTAACAATGCATGCAAAATTTTCAGTGGTCCATGTGGGAAGTGAAAGCAATTTGTAAATCCTGAAGTCTTCATTGTAGCGAAGTGGAAGTAAAATCTCTATCATAATGTTGCTGCTTGTAACCCTTCCTCTCGGGCGAAGATTCTTGTAGAGTTGAAGAATCGACTCGTGATGCTGCTCTGCAGGTATAATCATTGATCGAGGAATTTTGTCATAAATTCTCGTAAGCTCTTCCTTCAACTGTTTCAGCGATAGGATGCGAGGATGGATTCTTCCATTGTGTGTTGACAGGATGACATCTAACAGAACATTCTGAATATTCTGATAATTTATCATCATGAGATGTGCGCTAAGAACTGTTGAGCTAAGCATTTTGTAAGTGTTGTACTTGTCGACTTCATTACTTAGACGGCTTATGATGCTACTAAGCGACTTGAGCTATTTTTCAGTTTCTAACTTATCTTATTTGAAAATGTTAACCGAAGATTCGATTTTAGTTGTTTGGTTTCTCATGAGTTCTATATGATAATTTTCATTCAGTCGCACATGTTTTATAGATTCTTTATAACCCTGGGCGAATCGTTAGTCCAGTACTCCAAATAACTCATTTACGACAGTTAATGAGTTTACGACAGTTCCAATAACGTCAAACGGAGAGCGTTTCAATAGGTGTATTTTATCGTTGTTTGCATGTAGAAACATATCGTTTTTCAGTTCGATTTGTTGAAGCTGCCGTATGAATTGACTTAAAGTGCCTTCTCATAGCAAAACTTTAACTTCTGTCAGCTTCGTAAATCGACATAGGTTTTACATTTCTGTTACGCTGTTTTTGTATGCGTAGAACTCTGACCGGTCGTTGCTCATGTTAAAAAAAACTATCGTTTTCCACGAGCTCGCGATCGAATTTGAACTGCCCGAACCTTCGAAGTACATGCCGGGCTGACTTCTAAACTGGGTAATTTCGATTTCAAATTTCAAATTAAAAAAAACTTTTTATTTTCATTTAGATTGTTGTGCAAAAAAGAAGTTTACAACCGTTGAATAACAGGATAGAGAAAGTTAAAGCAATTAATAATTAGTGCTTATATTAGGTTTTTTTTTTAATTTTTTTTTATAGCGGGGGTGCTAGAGCATTGACAAAAATGAGAAAGCTATTAAATTTGCAAGAAAAAAAAGAAAAGATTGTGACTTTTTTGTCATCTATAATTATGGGCATTTAGCTTAGCTAAAATGGAACAAAAGGGATTTCTTCGTGGATAGATCTGATTTTGCTCACGGAGACTGATACATATTGCGAAAAGCAATTACTTCTTTTAGATAGCATGTAAGTACCTTCCAACTAAATCCGCCGTTTAGTAAGGAGCGAAATTCGTGGATCGAGAGAAAGCTCTTGGCAAAAAATAATCTTTGGATCCCTTGAAGGATGGGACATAAAGCTATAAAATGGAATGTGTCTTCGTTCTGATTGAGGTTGCAGAGGTTAATTAATTGTAATTTCGATTTCTTTTTTCATTGGCAACGCGATTGAGGAGTTCAGAAGTGCTGCCAAGCACCAAATCCATGTAAAGGGGTTTATATTTCTGTCTTTGTGAAGCTTTAGTTCAATTCTATCAAGACTTGCTGGCTTCTGGATATCTTCCGAAGTCACTGCAATGTTTACTTGCTGAGAAGATGCCCTGGGTGTTGTTGAGGAGCTTGCAAACACTGAAGTTTCTGTTTTTTTTTTCTCCATTTTCATCGGAAAGGACACAACCTTGTAATAGGTTAGTTGCAGCTCTAACTCCATGGTCGTTGCCCGAGTGACCTTCAGAGACTCTTCCCATCATCCTGCTGTTGGTTTTAGTCGATCCTCCTTTATCAACATGATGTCCCCGACTTCTATGTTGTCTTCCCTCTGTTTCCACTTTGTTCGTTGTTGGAGTTGAGAAAGATACTCCGAGGACCAAATTTTCTAAAAATCGGGGCACATTTTTTGTGTAAGTACCCAGCGGGAGCGATAGCTTTTCGATTCTCTCACGATTGGTGCAGGAAGTGCGTTGAGTGAATCTCAAATGAGGAAGTGCCCAGGTGTGACAACTGGTGATTCGCCGATGTCGTTTCTGATTGCCACCAACGGCCGAGAGTTCAGACATGCTTCAATTTGGGCCAGCAATGTGGAAAGTTCTTCAAAGGTGAGAGACGTGTCACCGATAACTCGTTTTTAGTGGTGTTTCATTGACACCACTGCTGCCTCCAATATCCCTCCAAAGTGCGATGCCGCTGGTGGTATGAAATACCATTCGGTTCCATCAACGATGAGTTTTTTTTGAGACATCTATTTCTCATTGCTCTATGGCATTGAGCAGAAGGATTCGAATTTCCTTGTTCTCTCCAACAAAGATAATTGGACCCATTGACGCTGTAGAAATGCGAACAAGTTCCTCTTCTTGATGTAAAGCGCCGTACAGCTGCTAAAAACGCAGCAGAGCTCAAATCGCTTACCAGTTCAATGTGAATAGCCTTGGTTGCTAGGCATATGAAAATTGCAATGTAACCCTTTGCTGTACGGTTTCCCTTACCCTTTGATATAAGGACTTTAACAGGTCCAGCATAATCGCATAGAATTACCATAAGTTGGTTTTTTCCTTGTGCTCTATACCGAAGACTACGCACACAATTGTATATAATCTGCCACACCACACGTTTTGCTTGAAGGATCCAATATGATTGGCGCAGTGTCGATAATGTAAATCGAATACTTTCGTGAAGGAGGTTTTTTTTAAGTTTTTTTAAAAAAAACCTCCTTTTAAGTTTTTTTTTATTGTTGTTTACTTTATCACTTTTTATTTCATGTTAACGATGTAACGATGTCGAGAGACGACTACAAAGAACAAGAGCCCTCGATCTAGCGAAGTAGGGTAAAGCGGCACGAACTGACAGTTTTAGTAGGTGCATTCACTGGATAGCAACCTACCCAACGCGATAAACACTACAGAAGCGTAAACTACTTGTAGTCAAGAAAAATTATGAGAGAGCGAAAATTTACTACTAAGACGTGCGTTCTGGCAGTTTCATTGTGTCTGTTATAAATGGGTGGGTTTTTAGCACGTCGAAATCGGCTCAAAATCTCAATCCGATCGAAAGCTTTTCGGAAGACGTAGAAAGATCTTACAAGAAGCAAAAAATAAATGAATTCGAATTACTAAAAGACAATAAGGACTTGCAATCAAATCCTTAATGTCAGCACTTGAAAGCTAGCTTATCTAGACGCAGTTAATTGGTTATTAAAAAATAAATGTCTTTTTTGATTTTTTGGTGTAAATATGAAGCCTTAAATGTTAGGAAACACAAATAAATTATGAATATTTCCTAAAAAAATTTAACCATAAAACGTTTTTTCTTTAAAAGGAGCTCGTTTCTAATTATCTTTCAACCACTATGTTATCAAACCGACGAACACCAAAGACGTACTTTGCCATACCATTGAAAGCAACCCTCTACTTGTGTTTTTATGTGCTCATTGCAGAACATGTTGGAAGCTAGCTTAAATCTCAGGCTTGTTACAGACTTACTCAATGGTATTTTAAAGTTTTTAAGTAATAAAGGTGGAAATTCCTTCTTACTGCTATACGGTTTTTGGAAAACATTATGGCCTTAGTTTTACCTGGACTTAGAGTAAGGCCATTTAATTCAGGCCAGTAATAGATTGCACTAAGATCTTCGTTCATCCTGCATCCTACAAGATCTTCAATGAGACGAGGACTGATTGGCCAAGGCAAATAAATTCGTTTGTCGTCTGCATAAAGTTTGAAAAAGACGTATTCGCAGACAGTTGGCAGATCATTTATGAACATGCAGAAAAGAAAAGGACCCAGAATAGAACTTTGTAGGACACCCTTGTTTTCGATTCGCTATATAGCTTTGTATAAAATACACAGCGCTAGTACTGAATTCGAAGTTAATCTCAAGTTTCTTATACAACAATTTATGATGGACTCTGTCCAACAGCCTTGGAGAAGTCAAGAAGGCATAAGAATGCTAAAATGTATGTCACATGCCAACCTTAAATCGTCTAAGATTTTAGCCATCGCAGTAGAATAGCTATGGTTGGCTCTAAAGCCCAACTTGGTATTAAGACAATTGCTTTCCCGTTTCAAGATTATGAACAATGTGCGTCGCTATAGCTTTCTCTAGGACCTTTGAGAGGCAAGGCAAGATACTTATTGCACGATAGTCACAAAGCTCATTCCCGGGAGAATATGTATAGGAACATTACCAGTACATTACCAGTACCCCTGGAAGTGGGACAAGCCAATTCGGTTACTTCTACTTCTCCAAATACCACCCAAAGAGAGTGGCGCAACGAACCAGGGCCAACTTCTCAACAATGTATGCTGTGTGTGTTGATTTCTTCACATAAAAAGGGACCTACATTTTTTTGCCGAACCCGGATTCTAGACAAAAGATACTCTCGGAGGGCTTATCAGACTCTCACGGAACCGTGAAAAATAACGAGTCTTTTTTTCAGGTGACGATGGTAGGATCCTCCAAATCCCACCCCCAATGTTTTACTCTGGCTTGAGTCGCCTGAGGTACGGGCTTACACCTAAAATGGTTACCCTACATCAGCGTCTCGACTAGAATTCTTCTCCGGCAAGGGGTCATACCGGAATCGGTTACCCCTCCTCCTTCGCATCTACTTGATGGTCAATAGGTAAAAGATCTAAAGCTTCTATAGCTTTTTTTCTTTTTTTTACACCCCATCCCATAGGGTAGGAGGTATATTAAGTTTGTTACATAGTTTGTAACACGGTGAAATAATAATGGTAGACCCCCAAGACCTTAAGGGCATATGATCAAGACCGAATTCTGAATCGAATGAGCCATGTCCGTCCGTCCGTCTGTATGTCACATGTTTTTAGGCCTTAAATTTTGAGCTAGGGTGCTGAAACTTCGTAGGTCGGCGGCACGTCATGCGAAGCAATACAAGTGTAAACATTTTTAAAATCCGCCCAAAGACACGCCCACAATCGATCTAAATATGCAACTACCTCCAGATTTTTCAAAACTGTAAGACGTTCTAAAAGGCTGAAAATTGACATTTAGCATCTCTTAGTGAATATAAGACACAAAAAAGACAAACTTGATTGGTAAACCTTCTCTAGTGGGCGTGGCATCTATTTTAAAGGTAAATTTTCAAATGCAGTTTACTCAGTTTTTTTCTCGAAATTGAAAAAAATTTGCTTAATATTTTATGTAGAAAACGCTTAGTTCCACATTTTGTCCATGAAAGACTTTGGGCCCCGCCCACATTTGGAGGCAGAATTGAAGAAAAACCTAAAATTTTCCAGAAAAACTTAATTTCGACTGCCCTTGAGCCTAATTTAGGAAAGCATGAAACAAAAAAAGTAGCAGATAAGGTAAACAATACTTCCATCCAGATTTCGTTTACATAAAGTTTTAAGCCACGCCCCCTTTTAGGGGTCGATTTTTCAAAAATATTGAATTTGAACCAAAAAATTGCATTTTTACGTACAATTAGGTGTAACTTGGAAACATCTGTGGAAATATCTTATAATTAATAATTTGTAATTAGGGGCGGTTGGACCACGCCCCTTTTCGAAGTTTGCAATACTTATAAAATGTCAAAAAAATAACTATGCCAGCAGCATTTTACAATGTGGGATAGGATGGGGTATTCAACGGTCCGTTTTACGGACTGTAACTTCTGCGTACACACTGTAGCACTTACTCACTGGTTTTTTTAATGTCTTCTCTCTGAAAGAGTGCCCCGAGATGTAAGGAGATACTTATTTACTTTATTTTTAAAAGCTTGCAGCTTATAAGTGTTAGGAAATTTGTAATCAGGAAGTGAGTTCCAAAGTGTACTTGTTCTATAAAGAAAGAATTTTGAAACAGTGTAGTGCGAGGTGTGTGAACATGGAACTGATGAGCGCTTAACGCTTGCCTTGTAGATCGAACAAAATAAGAATTTTCAGGAATTAAATTACTTAATTCTTCAGAGCATTTGCCATTATAATATTTATAATAAAGACATAAATCAGCAACACGTCTTCGGTTAACTCAAGATAATCGATTAAACGAATGGCTCTTTTTTTAATTGAATCAAGAAAGCGGAAAGAATGCTTAGGTGCAGAGCTCCAAATATAAGCAATATTCCAATGCTGGTCTTATTTGAGCTTTGTAAAGTAAAAGTAACTGAGGAGGAGAAAAGAATCGTTTTGCTCTAAACAAATAGCTTAATTTTGACGAAACAGATTTCGCAATATTAAATAAGTGACCAACACTTATTTAATATTGCGAAATCTGTTTCGCCAAGTTATATTAGAGTTAACATTGATTTCAAGAAGGTGGATATTTTCTTTTGTATAAATGATTTTGTTTTCCATATTAAGGGGTGGTACAGTAGATGAATTTTTCCTTGAAAAGACAGAATACTATATTTTGCTAGCATTAAAGGTAACAAAATTTGCCTTACCCCAATCTACAACATTTTGGGATCAGAATTAAGTGATTCAATTTGACTGTATCTTTGGCTATGAGAAGTTATGGCATTAACAGGAGTTCTGTTTGAGGTGGAAGCAATAAGAGTATTGTCATCCGCAAAGCTAAATATTTTATTATTAGTTGCATTTAATAAATCATTTATGTGTATAAGAAATAAAGTACGAGACAGAATTGAACCTTGTGGAACACCTGCGTTAAAATCTGATGATTCACCATCAACTACGACTTTGATTGATCTTTCATAGAGAACATTTTCTATCCAACCACAAAGTTGTTGCGGGAAACCGTAAGACACAAGTTTAGATATAATGGCTCTATGCCACACACGGTCGAATGCCTTGGAAATATCGAGAGCAACAGCTCTACATTCACCATGTTTCTCAATAGATTTTGTCCAAATGTGAGTAACAAAACTTAGCAGGTCTCGAAAACCATAGTGATGATCGCTTAAAAGGGTATGCCTCTCTAAATATTTAATCATTTCATATCAACAGTCTTTTCCACAACTTTAGATAGAACAGATAACAGAGCTGTAGGCCGATAGTTCTGTCGCAAAGATTTCTTACCCTTTTTTGGTACTGGTTGAACTCTGGCTATTTTCCAAGGAGATGGAAATTTATTTTGGGCATATGAAAGAGTAAATAATTTACAAAGTATTGGCACTTCTTAAGCACTAAAGCACTTTTTAAGTACAATAGCTGGTATGCCATCAGGACCTGTTGCTTTATTTGAATTGGATGAAAACGTATATTGTGCATATTTGATTCGACTACCGGTATTGTAGGAGGCTGTAAATCAACAGGATCTATATATGAATTCTGAGCAAATAAGGTAGCGAATAAATCAGCCTTCTCGCGAGAAGATGTAGCAAGCGAATCATCTTCTTTAACTAAAGGAGGGAAAGGAAGAACAAAAATTGTTATTTATAACTTTGGCCATTAACCAGAAAGGTCGTGATCCATTTGGACAGTCGATGAGTTTATTTGTAACTCTTTCATTAAAAATTCTCTTTGAATCGTTTATTATTTCATTGCATCCGTTTCGGATTGTAACATAATTATTTTTGCTTGTTTCAATAGGATTAAGGTGCCATTGTCTGAAAGCTCTATTTTTGGCAGCTGTTGCACGTTCGCAATTTCTATTGAACCAAGGTTTATTTGATCCCAGTCTTTTCACATTGTGGGGAATGTATGACTCCATACCAATAAGAATAATTATTGGTATAGAGTATATTATAATACATATAAGCCTTTATTAATAATTATTTATAAAAGCTTACAATTTTGTATGCATAACTATGGTTTGACAAAAAGCTAGTGTCAATTACTCTGGTTTCCGATATTCCCCGCAAAGTCGGGGGACTTATTTTGAGACTCAACTCCAAAAAAAAAACTACTACACAAATCCTTTTTTTAATTTATTTATTGAAAATATAAGGCATTTCTTTATAACCTTTTAAATTACGTATGAATATACATATTATATAGGGACACTAGGCCTCAAGAACGTAAGGATTTTTCGATAAGTAAGTATGCCATAATTGCAAAAAAGGAAAATATGATAGCATAATTCTTAATTACGAATGAAACAAGTTACAGTATGATAAGCTTTACATCCGTACGAGTTTCCGATTCATAAAATTTATTCGTATGCGAATGTTTCTGTTTCCGTAGTATGCATGTAGGTAAATCAACAGTTATGATTTAATTGAATTAGTAATTATTACTTCTCACTTTTACGCTCTAGAATAAAAGCACAACTTTTGTTCTTATTCCAGCTCTCAGAATTGGAACAAAGGGTCGTCCAAGCGGAGGAACGAGCTGAAGAAGCAGAGGATAAGGTAAGTTTATGCATCTTGATTTTGTTTCTATGCATATTCAATGGATTTGTTTATAAAATTAATGGCTACGAGCATGTCCGTAATGATAGAATTACAGAAACAACTGGTGGTGGTGTTGCAATATACTGCAGAGATACTCTGAAATGTAAAGCTCTGAAAAAATCTGTTGACACTGATGTAGAGTATATTATTACAGAAGTAACTGATGGTTGTGTTAAATGTTTAGTTGCATGCTGCTATAATCCGCATCGTATGTTTTCAACTGAGCCTTTCTTTTCTTCTCTCTCCGAAATCTCCCCTCTCTATAGTAATATACCTAGTTGTTTGTGGCGATTTTAACGCGGATCTCCTAAAAATAGACTCGCGCTCCTTTCAGATCAAGGATATGGCTTCAGCTGGTGGTTTGGTTATAATTAATAATTCTTATCCAACCTGCTATCGACCTGACGCGCCACCAAGTCTCTTAGACCTTTTTATTGTCTCTGATCCACACTTGGTCTTACTATTTGATCAAATCTCACTTGAGGGCATTAGTGATTTATGACTTATTGTTCTGCACCTACGATATTGTTTTCTCGTATCAATCTTCCCCAAGGTCGATTGTTTATAGAGACTTCGCTTCCATAAACCATGAAGCTCTAATGACTGCAGCACGCTATACTCTGTGGCAGAATTGCCAAATTATTGCTGATCCAAATGAAAAGTTATACATTTTTCAAACTCTTGCATCGACTTTGTTTGATGAACTTGTACCCACTCAAAGTGTCGTTATCCAAAATACTGCATGCCCTTGGTATACGGACGGAGTTATTAGGGCGCTTAAGAATCGAAATAGGCTTAAAAGTAAATGGAAGCGTAGTCGTACCATAGCTAACTGGAATATATACAAATCAGCCCGTAATGCTGCAACACTCGCTGTTTGTACATCAAAGCGACAATATTTCTCGTCTAAGCTAAGTACTTCCTTGCCCTCTTAGATGTTGTGGAAAAATCTTCGTCAGATAGGCATTGGTAATAAGGGTCATAAGAGTTGCGATTTGGATTTGGATCATATGGATGATTTTTTTGTCTCCAATGAAGCTGCTGGGGAGAGTTTTGAGTTTGACGCTATACCTGATACTAACATTGAATATGAAATGAATTTGGATGTAGTTACCGAAGTTGAGGTTCTTGGTATTATAAAAAACCTAAATTCAAATGCGGTTGGAGAAGATGGTCTGCCGCTGCGACTCATAAAACTTCTACTACCAAACATTATAAGTCCCCTGACACACATTATTAACTCATGTTTTATGACATCTACCACACCCATTGCTTGGAAATGTGCTAATGTTGTGCCTATTCCCAAAAAGAACAATCCTTTAGATCCATCCGACTACAGACCTATAAGTATTTTGCCTTGTTTATCTAAAGTTTTTGAAAAGGTGTTAGCGTCTCAAATTCAGAATCACTTGTCTGTAAATTCGTTATTGAGTCCATTTCAGTCTGGTTTCAGAAAAAACCATATGTGTTCTTCCGCGATGGTGAAGATATTGGACGGTATCAGGCAGGATTTCGACAAAGGACATGTCACGCTGCTTTGCCTTCTTGACTTCTCTTAAGCTTTCGACAAGGTAAATCACGCCATCCTCTGCTGGAAACTGCGTCATTATTTTGGCTTAAGCGAAAGAGCTGTACGGCTTATTCGCAATTTTTTAGGTGGTCGGTCGCAAAGAGTTGTTGTCGATAGCAAGCGATCTGGGCTTCGCTCTATCACCCAAGGAGTCCCCCAAGAATCAGTAATGGGCCCCATACTATTTTGTATGTACATTAACGACTTGTCTTCGATCTGTAAGCACACGCTCATTCACTTCTATGCCGACGACGTCCAATTGTATCTGTCTTTGCCGTTTAATAGAATGCACGAACTGGTTTCTTGTTTGAATGAGGATCTGATCTGTGTAAATGAATGGGCCATTAAAAATGATCTAGCTTAATCATGTTCCTGATGTTTGGTTGGCTGGCACTAAGATTCAGCTTGTTGAGGTGGCTACCAGCCTAGGTATTACCTTAAACAGAAAGCTCTCAGGTTATAACCACGTAAAGATCGTTATTGGGCGTGTGTATGGTTGCTTGCGTAAGCTGTCGGCGTCTGCCAGCTACACTCCCTTGGACACCCGCCGAAGACTTGTCCGAAGTCTTATAATGTCCATTATTTCATACGCGGCAGTCGCCTACAGTGACCTTGACTCACTATCGTTTCGCAAGCTCCAAGTAGCTTATAATGACGCTGTTCGGTATGTTTATGCACGGCAACGATTCGAAAGAATTTCTGAGTTTTCTCACCAGTTTCTTGGCTGCAAATTGCGAAAACATCTAGATTTCAGGAACTGCCTTTTTCTGCATCAAGTTATCAATACAAAACAACCACCGTATTCGTATTCGAAACTAGAGTTTTCACTTTCAAGAAGAACATTTACCACAAATGCTCAGCGCTTTAAATATTTGAACTCGTCGAGAATGTATTTCGTTTATGCTATACGACTGTGGAATGCTTTACCACTGCGTATCAAGTGCCTGTCGAGTACTTTAAGCTTCAAATCAGCCTTATCAGTGTACTACTTCTCTTGAACTCTATTTTCCCTGCTTAGCATATTTCTCCTTTCTTTAACTTCCCTATCTTTCCTTTTATTTTTAGGTATTGCTAGTTTTAATTATTTTAATGTTCTATTTTTCTTTTATTACATTACATAATGAATATATCCTAGTTTAATTTGTTTTTTTGAATTCAACACTTTTACCCTTACATAAATTCCTTAGTACTATAAGAGACAATGACTTATTGTACATTTCTGTTTTTTTTTTTTTGTTAATAAATTGAATTGAATTGAATGGACCCTAATTGCATTTAATCGAATAACTCATGATCTGTGGTGATGCTGCGATTAAGGTTGACATGAGCGAATCACAAGAATGGTTGTTTCCCGAACTTCCACATAATGCAGTGTACAAATAAATAAATAAACCAGTGAGTAAGTGCTACAGTGTGAACGCAGAGGTTACAGTCCGTAAAACTGACCGTTGAATACCCCATCCTATCCCACATTGTAAAATGCTGATCGCATAGTTATTTTTTGACATTTTATAAGTATTGCAAACTTCGAAAAGGGGCGTGGTCCAGCCGCCCCTAATTACAAACTATTAATTAATTATAAGATATTTCCAAGTTACACTTAAATGTTTATCTTATGTTTTATCTATCTTATGTTATATATCTTATATATCTTATGTTTATCTTATTAATGTTTATCTTAATTTACCCCTGCAAGGTCGGGGTTAGAATAGCCTTGAGGTAAGGTATGCCTGTCGTAAGAGCCGACTAAAATCCACCGGAAGAAATATTCTTTAATGTTTCAACGGATGCTGTCGATGCTGCTCCATTTGGGGCAACTTTTGGCAGTAAGGTTTTAACTTATAGATGAATCTGAAGGTTAAATTAAAATCCAGAAGCGTCTGTCACACATTGTGCGGCTCACTGGTCGGCGTCTGTCTCCAAAGGGGCGGCTGTATTTAAAAATGAAAATAGAAGTGACTTACCTATTTCTCATAAAAACGACAAGTTAAAAAAAAATGGCAATGAACAAAACGAAAGATTTGATTACCCCAGGTGGCAGCCCAGCTATGCTGGAAAATCCACCCTCTTCGGAGGCAGGCTCTACGGATTCTGGGGAGAGCCTTTTATTGCTTATAGATCCTTTTGAGAAAAGGACAAAACTAAATCGATCACCACCACCTAGATCGAACATATCCGGAAAAAGCAGTCCACCGGTAAACCAGGACTCTGTGAAAATTAAGAGCTTAGAAAAGGAGAATAATGAACTCCGAGCTAAGCTTATTGAAATGGAGCGACTCTTCCAAGATCTAAAAATGGAAGTTGACTCTCTGCGAAAAGAAAACGAGGATATTAAAAATACTCGTTTAACGAAATACTGTGAGGTAACGAAAGAGTGTGTAACACCGAACCGACCAGCAGTCGAATACTTCACGGACGAGGACGAACTTGCACTTGAGACCGATTCAGTCTTAAGGAAAAGGTCTAGCAAGAAGCGAAAGGCGAATTCCTCTCCCGAAGTAATACAAAAAGAAGATAAGCCCTCTGGCTCAAACAAGGCTAATCCAGAAGCGAAAATTCGTCCACCTCCCGCAATAAACATCGTCGGGATAGCAGACTTTGGGTTATTGCGCAACCTTCTTGCAAACACGGTGAGAACAGAAAACTATAAGCTTACCTCGCACCGAAATAACGTGTTTAAAGTAAATGTTGACAACGCCGATTCCTATCGCGCACTGTCTCTTAGACTGAATGCAGAAAGAATCGAGTGGTATACTTATCAAAATAAGTACGAGAAACCACTGCGAGTCATTGTAAGGGGGCTCCACCCATCATGCACAAAAGAAGACGTTGTAAAAGACGTAAAAAATAAAGGCCTTAAAATTATTGATGCCGTCAATATCATTAAAAAGGAAAAGCAACGCACGGAAGGAGAAAGAGACACTGTGATCAGACGCGGCCTTCCAATTTTTATGCTCTCCTTTGAAAGAACTTAGAGCATAAACGATATTTATAAAATAAAAATGATACTTAACATCAGGGTTAAAATCGAACCCATGCGAAAGGGCAATAGACTGATACCACAGTGTAAGCGATGCCAAGAATTCAGGCACACAAGTGCCTACTGCCAAAAAGAACCACGTTGCGTGAAATGTGCCGGAAAACACCTGCCAACAGAGTGCAAGGTTGACATAAAGGCTCCAGCAGTTTGCGCCAATTGCCACGGAAACCACCCCGCGAACTATCGAGGATGCGAAGTAGCCATAGAGCTGCAAAAGGGACGAGAACCTCTTAAGGAAAATACTAGAGGTCAGAATCAAAGCCTAGGACGCCCAAAACCTGCTGAAACTCCTAAGCCAAAGACTCCAAAGACGCCAAAGCCGATCAAAAGTGGAAGATTGGCAAAGGAGGCGTCGACAAAAGGCGTAAAAGCTCCACAAAAGAGCGGCGCCAGTTCAAGTGCAGCGGAGAAACCACCACTGGTCGCACCGAAATCATACGCACAGGTTGCGGCAAACGAAAGCAAGGCAAGATCGCCTACAACAGATGCAGTGTCTCAGATCCTCGCTGTAATCTTGGAGAAACTTGAGGATCAGACTAAAATCAACAAAGTTATATTTGACAAACTGAGCAAGCTCGAGTTTAAGCCTCGAAAAAATTACAAGAGAACATGAATATGAAACAGTTATTTAAAATACTAACATGGAATGCAAACGGCCTTCTGAATAAAATAGACGAACTAGAAGTATTTCTACGGAAAAACAATATTGATATTTGCATGATTACGGAAACTCACCTTAAAAACGGGTCTACACCCAAACTTAAAGGTTACAATGACTATCACGCACATCACCCTTCGCAAAATTCGAGAGGAGGATCCTCCCTCTACATTAAGAACTGCATAAAGCACTTCAAGAACACAGAAGTTGAGCTAGACTCTATGCAGATCAGTTCAGTTTCTGTAAAAATTGACTGCTTAGATTATAACATTGCATCTTGTTATTTCCCGCCAGGATATAGACTGGTGGAAGACGATCTTGATCGTATGTATGACTTCATTGGGTCCAATTTTATCATTGGGGGTGACTTTAACGCGAAGCATACTTTTTGGGGCTCACGATGCAATTCAACAAGAGGCAGATTACTGTACAAAAATAGTATGAAGCGTGGGGTGGACTTTTTCTCCACGGGTAAGCCAACATATTGGCCGACCGATAGGAATAAAAAGCCTGACCTTGTCGATTTTTTCATCGCTAAAGGGTACCCCAAATACCTTACGCGAATTGAAGAGTGTTATGATCTTTGCTCAGACCACTCAGGAGTTATCTTGAAGATGGGTGGAAGACTGGCGAAAATAGAAAGAGCTCCTAGATTAGCTAGCAAAAACATGAACTGGGACGCTTTCAGAAAGGACTGTAAGGAGGGTGTTGGCTTGAATGTGCCATTGAAAATTCCTTTCGAGTTAGAAACCGCAGTTGACAAATTCATTGAAGCAATTCAGAGCGCTGCTTGGAACAACAATTCGTCCCAAAAGAACGCAGTTAGCACCGACGGGCATGTACGTAAAACATATCCGCTCGAAATCGAAGAATTGATTCGTGAAAAGAGAAGAGCGCGTAGGAGATGGCAAGGCACGAGGGCCCCCCCAGACAAAACCCTATTGAACCGCCTCTCTAACAAACTGAAAGGAATGTTGCAAGATCTTAAAAATCGTGAGACCACTGAATACCTTGAAGGCTTGTCGGCGGATAGGACCTCAAACTACTCGCTGTGGAAAGCAGTTAAGTATATCAAGAAACCTATAATCCACTCGGCACCAATAAAAAAAGCTAACGGCGAATGGGCAAGAGAAGACAAAGAGAAAGCGAATTTGTTTGCTGAACATTTAGAAGAAACATTCAAGCCTTTCGACGGTCCGCCGTTGGCTGACGTTCTAAACAACAACGGGAAACCTGGTGGCTTTCGAATGAAAAAAGTTTCGTTAGTTGAACTCCGACAGACAATTAGCAAACTTAAAAATAATAAGGCCCCGGGTTACGACCTGATCACTGGCGAAATATTAAAAGAGCTACCAAAAAAGGCATTAGTCAAGCTACTTTATATGATAAACGCTTCTCTTAGACTTCTATACGTTCCAAGACAATGGAAAGTTGCTGAAGTCATTATGGTTCCTAAACCGGGGAAATGCGCAAATGATAAAAAATCTTATAGGCCCATATCGCTTCTGCCGATAATATCGAAAGTATTTGAGAAACTTCTGCTGAAGCGATTACAACCAATAATTGCAGAAAGACGCTTGATCCCGGATCATCAATTCGGTTTCAGACCTAACCACTCCACAATAGATCAAGTCTACAGAATAACGCATGAAATTGAAAAAGCCTTAGAAGGGAAAAAAATATGTTCAAGTGCTTTCCTCGACGTATCGCAAGCCTTCGACAAGGTATGGCACGAGGGCTTGAAATATAAGCTACGGCAAAATTTGCCGGAAGACATGTTTAAAATATTGGAAAATTATCTTGAAAGCAGACTCTTTCGTGTTAGGTGTAGTAGTGAATACTCGAGTTTCAAGCAAATTCGGGCTGGCGTACCCCAGGGAAGCGTCCTCGGTCCGACCCTGTTCCTGCTCTACACAAGAGACATACCTCTAGATGACGAGACAGTCGTGGCCACGTTTGCGGACGATACGGCCATCCTGGCAACAGGTGAATCAGTCGAGTCATCAACGAGAAACCTCCAACGAGCATTGGACAGAATTTGTGTCTGGACGAAGACTTGGCGAATCGCTCTTAACGAGAACAAGTCTACGCATGTGAATTTCACTTACAGAAGGGTTAACAATTTGCCTCTGTTCATAAATTCTGTACAAATACCTTATGCAAATGAAGCGAAGTATCTAGGGATGACACTGGACGCTAAACTAAGGTGGAAACCACACGTAAAGAAGAAGCGTGACGAGCTCGAGATTAGGCTCAGGGAAATGTATTGGCTTATCGGAAGATTTTCGAAATTAAGCACATATAACAAACTGCTCTTGTACAGGCAGGTGTTAAAGCCGTCCTGGACATACGGTATACAACTTTGGGGTTGTACCAAGCCGAGCAACATGTCCATGTTGCAGACTTTCCAAAACAAAACACTAAGAGCAATTGTGAATGCTCCATGGTATATTAGTAATAGCGATATTCACAGAGATTTAGGAATAGCTACCGTGGGCGAAGAAGTAACAAACTTCGCTCGAAAGCTTAATGCTCGCCTTCATGTTCATTGCAACAATGAAATAATCCGTACTCTAGACGAGACTCTTAACGATGTTAACAACGAGCGACGACTACAAAGAACAAGACCCTTCGATCTAGCGACTTAGGGTGAAGCCGCATTAATGAACGGCTTAGTAGGTGCATTCACTGGAAAGCAACCTATCCAATGCGATCAACACTATGGAAGCGTAAACTACTTGTTAAGTTAACTTAGTTGTAGTCAAGAAGTATTATGAGAGAGCGAAAATTTACTACTATGAAGTGCGTTCTGGCAGTTTCATAGTGTCTCTCATAAATGGGTGGTTTTTTAGCACGTGGAAATCGGGCATAACCAATATCGGCTACTTCGGTATTATGTACCTGCTATAGTGGGCGTATTGGTATCTTTGAAAGATTTTGGAGTTTTAGTCTCCGTCCATCCTAGTATTCAAAAAAAAAAAACAAAAAAAAAAAAAAAAAAAACAAAAAAACACTTAAATGTACGTAAAAATGCAATTTTTTGGTTCAAATTCAATATTTTTGAAAAATCTACCCTTAAAAGGGGCGTGGCTAAAAACTTCATGTGAACGAAATCTGGACTGAAGTCTCGTTTACCTAACCTGTTTTTTTGTTTCATGCTTTCCTATATTAGGCTTAAGGCCAGTCGAAATTAAGTTTTTCTGGAAAATTTTAGGTTTTTCTTCAATTCTGCCTCCAAATGTGGGCGTGGCCCAAAGTCTTGTGCAAACAAAATGTGGAACTAAGCGTTTTTTACATAAAATCTAAAGCTTTTTTTTCAATTTCAAGCAAAAATATTGAGTAAAATGCATTTGAAAATTTACCCTTAAAATGATGCCACGCCCACTAGAGGAGGTTTACCAATTAAATTTGTCTTTGTTGTGTCTTACATTCATTAGGAGACATTGGGAGATGCTAAATGTCAAATTTCAGCCTTTTAGAACGTCTTACAGTTTTGAAAACTCTGGAGGTAGTTGCACAGTTAGGTAGTCTTTGAGCGGATTTCAAAAATTTTTACACTTGTACTGCTTCGCATGACGTGGACCTTACATACGTTTCAGCACTCGAGCTCAAAATTTAATTAAAATTTAATTAATTATTCAAATTATTTTAAGATATATTTTACAGTCAGTTGAAGTTTAAGGTGTACTTTCTTCGAAGTGTTGTCTACTATTCTTATATGTACTGGGTGATTCTTAAGTTTCGTTAATGTAAAATAAAGACTGACTGAAAACTCGTTCCTTTAATTTTTTTATGTTTTTCTTTAGAAAAACTGTTGTAAGTTTATTGTTTTTTTTTGTTTTTTTTTTTTCAAATCTACTGTGTTGGCTTATGTTCATGTGGTTGAGATAGCGTCAATATTAAAAAATAAATAAATAGAGTGGTGCAACAGCTTGAGGTGAACCAGGGCCAACTTCCCAACAATGTATGCTGTGTGTGTTAATTTCTTCACATACAAAGGGACCTACAAGTTTGTCCAATTCCGAACAGCACTTTGAGAAGTTTTTTAAGACTATTGTTACTTTCGGAGGGTTTGTCAGGCCCTCGCGGGGGTAGGGGCTAAAATAGGTGGCTTAAAAGTTACGATAATACTGTTTGCTAGCAGCATCATTATACCCTATGCCACAGGAATGGAGTATATTAAGTTTGATACAGGCGAAAATGTAACATAGAGATATAATGACGATAGACCCCCAAGACCTTAAGGGCATATGATCGAGACCGACTTCTGAGTCGAATGAGCCATGTCCGTCCGTCCGTTTTACGTAAGCTCTTTGTCGTCCGAAGCAATACAAGCGTTAAAATTTTTCAAATCCACAATCCGCCCACAGACACGTCCACAATCGGTCTAAATGTGCAACAATCACGGGTCCTTTCAAGACTGTAAGATGTCGTGGAAAGCTGGAATTTATTATTTAGCATCTTCTAGTGATAACAAATCATAAAAAATAAAGTCCGCAGACCGCCCCTAGTGGGCGTGGTATCGATTGAAAGTAATCTTTCAAATGCAATTTAATTAATGTTTTTGTTCCAAATCGAAAATTTTCACTTAATATATTATGTAGAAAGCACTTTTTTTAAATTTCTTTCTTACAAAGTTTTAGGCTACGCCCACATTTGGAGGCACAATTTAAGAAAAACCTCTAATTTTCCAGAAAACATGGATTTTGACTTCTTTTTAGCCTAACTTAAGTAAGAATAAGAAATAAAATTTAGCACATTAGCTTAAGCATGTTCTGTACTAGATTTCGTTTCTACAAAAATTTTGGCCACGCCCTTGTTTGGAGGTAGATATTACGCAATTGTTGAATTCTAACCAAAAAATTGCATTTTTGGCATCGAATTATAGAGTAATTGTTCAAATGCAACTTATTCAATATTATTGTTCCAGATCGAAAAAATTTTACATAATATGTTCTGTAGAAAATACTCTACATTTTATTCATACAAAGAATTCCATAAAAACCTATAAATTTCCAGAAAACATGGATTTTGACTGCTTTTAGCTTTACTAAGGATAGAATAAGGAATAAAATTTAGCACATAAAGTACACCTGATACTCTTTCAGATTTCGTTCATACAAAGTTTTTGGCAACGTACATCCTTAGAGGTCGATTTCACAACATTATTGAATTTGAACAAAAAAACTACAGTTTTGCGTACATTTTAGCCGCAAACTTGGATATTTCTATGCTAATATTGATTTTCAGTTAAAGGGGTTGGACATGCCACGCCCCTTTTTAAAAAAAAGTAAACAAAAACTTATAAGGAATATTTTTTTTTCTATTTAAAATGATACTAATGGTAACGGGACGGGGATGGAAAAGAAGAAAATAACCGAACAGAAAGTAGAATTGGAATGGAAAGGAGAAAAGGAGTAGAGATGAGAATAGGAATGGAAAGGAGAATAGAAATGGAAAGGAAAATAGGAATAGGGTATACCACGGTCCGACATAGACGGACCAAAGCTATTACATACGCACTGTTGCACTTACTCACTGATTTTAATAAGTTTTAATTAAACTAACGTGTTTTCAAGCAAATCTTGGAAATTTATTAAAAAAAATTGCCTATGACCGTTTCGAAAATAGAGGGAAAAACGTATGTTGTTTTTGCCTTTTTTACAATATCTATGTCCTATTCCAGAGGAATGGAGTATATAAAGTTTAATACAGGCGAAAATGTAACATAGAGAAATAATAACGATAGACCCCCAAGACCTTAAGGGCATATGATCGAGTCCGAATTCTGAATTGCATAAGCCATGTCCGTCCGTTTGTCACAAATTTTTAGGCCTTAAATTTTATGCTGAAATACGAGGCTATCTGTCATCCGAAGGAATACAAGTGTTAAAATTTTTCGAATCCGCCTGCAGACACGCCCACAACCGGCCTAAATGTGCAACTATCTATAGTGCTCTCAATGCTTTAAGACATCGTGAAAAGCTGAAATTTGATACATAGCATCTCCTAATGATTATGAGCTATAAAAACAAAAACCGCAGACCACCTTCAAATGCAATTTATTCAATATTTTTGTTCCAAATCGAAAAATGTTCACTTGATATATAAATGTTCACTTGCTTTATAGAAAATACGTGGTTCTATATTGAGTTCACACAAAGTTTTGGGCCACGCCCACATTTAGAGGCAAAATTCCATAAAAACCTATCAATTTCCAGAAAAACATGGATTTCGACTGCTTTTTAGCTTTACTAAGGATAGAATAAGAAATAAAATCTAGCACATAAAGTACACCGGATACTACTTCAGATTTCGTTCATACAAAGTTTTCGGGCACGCCCATCTTTAGGGGTCAATTTCACAATATTATTGAATTTAAACCAAAAAATTACATTTTTGCGTACATTATAGCCGCAAACTTGGATATTTCTATTCCTATATTGATTTTCGGTGAAAGAGGTTGGACATGCCACGCCCTTTTTTAAAAAAAGGAAACAAAAACTTAAAAGGAATAATTTCTTTTTCTTTTTAAAATAATGCATAAATGGTAACGTGACGGAGTTAAAAAACAAGAAAATAAATGAATGGAAAGGAGAATAAGAATGGAGAGGGGAATAGGAATGGAAAAGAGAATAGGAATGGAAAATAGAATAGGAATCGAAAGGAGAATAGGAAAGGAAAAGAGAATAGGAATGGAAAGGAGAATAGGAATGGAAAGGAGAATATGAATGGAAAGGAGAATAGGAATGGAAAAGAGAATAGGAATGGAAAGGAGAATAGGAATGGAGAGAGGAATAGGAATGGAAAAGAGAATAGGAATGGAAAGGAGAATAGGAATGGAAAGGAGAATAGGAATGGAAAGGAGAATAGGAATGGAGAGGAGAATAGGAATGGAAAGGAGAATAGGAATGGAAAGGAGAATAGGAATGGAAAGGAGAATAGGAATGGAAAGGAGAAAAGGAATGGAAAGGAGAATAGGAATGGAAAGGAGAATAGGAATGGAAAGGAGAATAGGAATGGAAAGGAGAATAGGAATGGAAAGGAGAATAGGAATGGAAAGGAGAATAGGAATGGAAAGGAGAATAGGAATGGAAAGGAGAATAGGAATGGAAAGGAGAATAGGAATGGAAAGGAGAATAGGAATGGAAAGGCGAACAGGAATAGGAATAGGGTATACCGCGGTCCATTACGTATGGACCAGACGGCATATGAACTCAAATTTTCTATCTAGATCAGAACCTAGATTCCCACAAAATCGAATACAAATGTAATAGATTGTATTCGATTTTGTGGTAATCATAGGAAAATAAAAGCAAACATTTTTTAAATTCAATCAAAAGAAGACATGAAAGCCGGTGAAGTTTGTTTATAAAATAAAAAGGAGGAATATTTTCGTTTTTTTTAAACAACAATTAAAGTGACATTAACTTGTGACAACAGTGAAAAATTGGACAGTTGGCGTGCAACTGATTGAAAAGTCAACAAAATCTAGATTATTTTCGCAGTGTGAAAGGGTCAATTCGATTTTGAAATCGAATTGCTCAGAATCTAGATTCTGGCTTCGGTGTGAAAACGGTATAACGAAATTACAATTAATTGATTTTAATTTTAAGCCTATGCCCACTTTTGGGGGCGTGGCATGTACAAATAATATATGAATTCGGGCCAAGAAACTTAAAGATTTGGTGTTACATGGCATATAGGGTCGGGTATATTGAAGTTTGTCACAGACAAACCTTTGCACTTACTCACTTGTTTCATATGATTTCTCTTAATAACGCCGGTAATAAGGGGACACACACACGTTTTTTCATGCATTTTTGCGATTTTTTTTTCGAATAAAATGGCAGTATTAAAAATTTTTCTGATAACTATGAATTTAGCACTTCGTTAACTTTGCTTTGCTGTGTTCAATATTGGCCTTATAGGAATAGGGTATACCGCGGTCCATTACGTATGGACCAGACGGCATATTAACTCAAATTTTGGTGCAGAGTAAAAGCGGTCAAAAGCCTTTAAATCGACAAAAATTGGACCGCCCTACCATTGACCATAATGTCCACTTTTAACATGTTAAATCTTTAAAAATCTGATTTCTCGGGAAATTCATTTTGTATCGAAAGAAAATTATCTGACAAATATTTAATATATTACCATTAATTTGATTAGTTTATTGCATATAAAGCATTGAGCTCCGCCTACTTTTAAGGAGCGTTTTCAGGAAAAAACTGTTTTTTAAAGTATTAGTGTTCGCTTTTGACGCATTTTCTCATGATTCCAACGAAATTGGAATTAATTGATTTAAGTTTTCAGCCCATGCCGTTTTTCGGGGGCGTGGCCAAAAGGTACAAATAATAGACAGACTGTATATGTAATCAGCCAGAAAACTTTTGAATTTGGTGTAAACGGGGAAAGAGGGTCGGGTGTTTAGAAGTTCGTTGCAGACGAACTCTTGCACTTACTAATTTTTTTTTTTTTCAATTACCGTTAGAGTTTTTTCAATTTGACAACCACCTGCGCTAGCATTTGTCACTTTTTCTTTAGTTCTGCGGACATGAATTTCTCAGAAATTGATAAAACATAATGTTTATATTTCGTTTGTTTCAGTCGGCTTAAAAACTTGAGGTTGAATAAGGCAATTTTGAAACGTTCCTTGCACTTAGCATGTCTTTTAAACGTAACATACTGTAGTCAAATTTGATCAAGATCGTCTTAACCGTTAAGGGAATAGAAATCTTTGGAAAATAGTTTTAGAAAATGGTTTTTACGTTTTTGAGTCAACTCTTCAAAGTTTTTGAGTATTTGCAATTTGCTATAGGTTTGTATAAGATTTCGTGAGGTTTTTTTTTGCAATAGCACAGCCATTTGCGGTAGCATTGGATGCTTTTCTTCAATTCTATTGCCACCGTTTTTTGGCGTTTTTTTTAATTTAAAAATATTTTACCGCAACTTTCTTACTTTTTGTACGCTTTGTATTTTGTAGCCAAATTTGAACAAGATTGCTTTTACCGTTAAAATATACTAGAAGATTGAAATTTTTTTTTTTTTAAAGTTCTTTTCTGTTTTTGAGTCAAATCCCAGAAGGTTTTGAAACTTCAAAATATCAAAACCTGAAAATTTGGACAAATTCTGATAAGTGTGATCTTTTATACCCGACCGAGGGTATATAAATTTTAATGCATAGTTTGTAACACAGTCACCGCAGAACCTTGAGACTTTTTAGAGATATGATCGAGCCCGAAATGTGAATCGATTAAGCCATGTACATCCGTCCGTCCGTCCGTATGTGTGAAGGTTTTAGGTCTTCAAAACCAAGCTTGAGAGCTGAAACTTGGTACACGGCTTGGTTCTTTTGTTGCACGAGAAAAGTGTGAAAATTGGCTCAATCGGTCAACGGCCACGCCCACTACTGGCTTCAATGTGAGATAACCTCCATTCCACTATTTTTTTTCAAAATGCCTTTTGATCTAGTTAGACAAGGCACAAGGCGCACAATACCGACCATGCCCACTTTTAACATGTTAGATCATTAAAAACTCGATTTCTCGGAAAGTTGACTCCAAATCGAAAAAAATCTATGACAAATATTAGAGATATTGCTATTTGCTAAGTTTGCTCCATACAAAGTTTTGAGCTCCACCTACTTTTATTAGGCGTTTTTAGGAAAAATCTGTTTATTTTTCTGAAATAATTTTCGCTTTTACAGTATTTTCTCATGATTATAATACGGTTTTCACACCGAGCCAGAATTTAGATTCAGAGTTAAAAGGTCCTAAATCTAATTAAAATCTATTAGATTTCACATACAATTGTAGAATTCAGAATCTAGATCAGAACCTAGATTCCCACAAAATCGAATACAAATGTAATAGATTGTATTCGATTTTGTGGTAATCATAGGAAAATAAAAGCAAACATTTTTTAAATTCAATCAAAAGAAGACATGAAAGCCGGTGAAGTTTGTTTATAAAATAAAAAGGAGGAATATTTTCGTTTTTTTTTAAACAACAATTAAAGTGACATTAACTTGTGACAACAGTGAAAAATTGGACAGTTGGCGTGCAACTGATTGAAAAGTCAACAAAATCTAGATTATTTTCGCAGTGTGAAAGGGTCAATTCGATTTTGAAATCGAATTGCTCAGAATCTAGATTCTGGCTTCGGTGTGAAAACGGTATAACAATATTACAATTAATTGATTTTAATTTTAAGCCTATGCCCACTTTTGGGGGCGTGGCATATACAAATAATATATGAATTCGGGCCAAGAAACTTAAAGATTTGGTGTTACATGGCATATAGGGTCGGGTATATTGAAGTTTGTCACAGACAAACCTTTGCACTTACTCACATGTTTCATATGATTTCTCTTAATAACGCCGGTAATAAGGGGACACACACACGTTTTTTCATGCATTTTTGCGATTTTTTTTTTCGAAAATGCAATAAAATGGCAGTATTAAAAATTTTTCTGATAACTATGAATTTAGCACTTCGTTAACTTTGCTTTGCTGTGTTCAATATTGGCCTTATGCAGTAAGCGGTTCAAAAGTTATGGCCTCAAACACTTCGAAAAACGTCATCCATTAAACTCTTCATTTGTCAAAAATTTTTCATTGTTTTCAAAAAATTTAATCTTTTCGTTAAAGTTCAGTATTTACTTACCTTGAGCTTAATTTTTTTAGTTCTTGCCTGCTAAACTTCTTAAAAATGGTATTGAAAAGCACTAAACCCTTTTTTCTTGAAACTTGAAGCTGCCTCTTTGGGTTCTCTGACTATTTCCGCAGTTCAAAAGTAGACCAAATTTTGTTGTGTTACGACTTACCGTATGGACGGACAACGCAGTGTGCCAGAAGAGGTCCTTTTTCCATTTGTGGATGGACCGCTAAAAATAGAGTGGGGCAACAGTTCCAGCGCTCGAGGTGAACCAGGCCAACTTCTCAACCATGTATGCTTTGTGTGTTGTATTCTTCACACACTGACCACTACGCCACAGTACCTTCCTTGCACATAAATGGAGCCCCATTAAAGCTGGTGGAAAAGTTTACGTTTCTTGTCATTTGGGGTCCTTTCCACAAAAGATTGGAGGAGTTATTCTCAGTTATTCTGTAGGGTTGGTTAAGCGTGAGCGAAAGTAAAAAAAAAAACTAAAATGCGCCAGCTGGTCATCAGGAAAGCTAAGCTCGAAATTGATTCAGTGGCATGAAAATAAGGTAATAACCGAAAAAAATTTCTTGCGGATATGTACATAACTGCGGAAATGAGATTTCTGGCGTGTGTTGCTGTTTTTAGGTCGTAGCAGCCCGGGACTCAGGTGACGCAAGTCAGTAGAAGCAAACCTCAGCCAAATTGGGGTCAAAAAACAAGCAAAAAAAGACCGTCAAGTATGAAGTCATACACGTTTCTTTTAAGACGCTTTTGGACTTAATGGCATATTTTGCGGTCCGTCCAAAAATGGAAAAAGGACCTATTATGGTATCGCTACGTTGTCCGTCCGTTCGTCCGTCCATCCAATCGTGTTATAACTTCTGAACGGTAAGTCGTAGAAGACAAAATTTGGTGTTCTTTTAAACCCTGGAAATAGTCAGAGAAGCCAACGAGGGCGATTTTTTTAAGGCAGGAATAACGGTTTAGTTACAGTTTGAAATTTCATGGGTAAATGGGTTAAATGTACTTTTACATACATTTAAATACTTTTTTTAAGAAAATAAACAGCCAAAAACGAGAAAAGCGAAAATTAAGTCAATTAGATATCAAGTTTTAATGAAAAAATTAAATTTTAAATTAAAAATTAAAAAATTAAATTAAATTTTTTGAAAATATTGAAAAGTTTTTGAGAAATGAAGAGTTGAAAATGGGTGACGTTTTTCATAATATTTGAGGCCATAACTTTTGAATCGCTAAGTGCACAAAGACAATATTGAACACACGTATAAGACAAAGTTAACCAAATGATTAAATCGTATTTTTCAGAAAAATATTTAATACTGCCGTTTTTACGCATTTTCGAAAAAAAAATTTCAAAAATTCACGAAAAAACGTTTGTCCAACGACACAACAGCCCACTACAGGTCTGTATGTGCGACCATCTCTAATTTTAAAAATACTTTTTCCACATTTTAACTATGCTACAATGCCGCCAAAGCATTAATTTTTGGTATGTAAGTGTGACTTGCAATTGTCTTTAAGGTAGCCTAAAAAACTTAGCCTTTTCATTAACCACGCCCACTTTTTAAGGGATTTTAGCTTAAAATGACTGTTTTTCAATATGAAATTTGACAAAAAATTATATGACAAAATTTGTAGATATTTACATTTTCTAACTTTTATGTTTCCATTATATATATCTCCGCACAATTTTGTGGGAATGGCGTTAAAAAAGTGATTTTATTTAGTTAAAAAGGCGGAGTTTTAGGCCGAAATGTATGCAACCACCTAGTATAAAGCATTCAACAGTTATATTTTTATATCCCGCCCACTTTTTGGAGGCGTGGCAGTTTTCTTTTTGCTATGGTCAGGTATTTTGCAATCCGTCGTAGATGGACTGAAGCTTTTGCATACGCACTGTTGCATTTTCCCACTTGTTTTCGCTTAGGTATATAATATATGAAGAATATTTTGATTGAAATTTCAAGAAGATATATGTATGCATAAGCTCTGTGTATACGAGTTATTAAATGCTGCCATTCCAGTGTAGTAAATAAAGAAAGATTCCTTTTTCCCGGTATTCGGGTCTAAAATTCCTAAAATAGATATTTTGTCATTAATTTTGCTCTAGGTACTGTTAATATTTTCTCCAAGTCTACTATATTTATTTTAACCGAATCTTAAATTTAGGTTGTCAAATTTTTATTGAAACTCGCGCAGGGTGTCAAATATTTTTTTTTGGTAAAAAGAAACTGAAAAAAATGGGAAAGTTTTTTGTTTTATTTTTTTTTTATTTGTTTTTCTTTGAACTCTAGTGGTTCGTGCTTGCGTAAAATTTAGTTGATAAGATAAGATAGAAATAACTTAGAAGTTATAGGCATTTTTAAGCACTACCATTTGAGTAAATCAACATAATTTTTTTTAAGCGTATATCAAAAACCACGCAATATTTCAGCCCCTCTATATTCTTCTTTTGAACCCAGATGAACCCAGACAAAAGATTGTCTGATACCTATTTTTTTTAAAACGGTTAGATTTTTTTTTTATTCTAATTTACTTTGCACTAGCAACGGTTACTTTTTCCTAATACTCAAAGCATAGATTTTTTAGTTATCGGTTATAAAAGCGAGTTTTTTAAAACCGTTTTAGAAAATTTTAAGTTAAAACCGCCATTTTTGAAAGATAGAGTTTTAGAACTCACTTCAATCGTTTTATATACCAACCAAATTTTATTGTAATCGGTTCCACCGTTAAGACACTAGAATATTTTGAAATGTTAATCTAAATCTCAGGATCTGCTCTATATTCGAAAATTTCTATAATTTATCCCGAAAAATAAAAATAATTCTTGATGTATATGATTTTTTCGAATCATATGGCCGATGCTATATTGGAGGTAGTGGTGGGGACAAAAAATGTTGTCAGCAACAGAAAAATAGCCAATGCTAGCGCAGATAGTTGTGCTAATGGAAAAACGTCTAACAAGATTTAAACGTTTTTGTCCGTGCGTCCGTTTGTCACAAATTTTTAGGCCTTAAATTTTATGCTGAAATACGAGGCTCTCTGTCATCCAAAGGAATACAAGTGTTAAGATTTTTCGAATCCGCCTGCAGACACGCCCACAACCGGCCTAAATGTGCAACTACCTATAGTGCTTTCAAAACATTAAAACATCGTGAAAAGCTGAAATTTAATATAAAGCATCTCCTAATGATTATAAGCTATAAAAACGAAACCCGCAGACCACCTTCAAATGCAATTTATTCAATATTTTTGTTCCAAATCGAAAAATGTTCACTTGATATGTTATATAGAAAATACGTGGTTCTATATTGGTTTCACACGAAGTTTTGGGCCACGCCCACATTTAGAGGCAAAATTCCATAAAAACCTATAAATTTCCAGAAAAACATGGATTTCGACTGCTTTTTAGCTTTACTAAGGATAGAATAAGAAAGAAAATCTAGCACATAAAGTACACCGGATACTACTTCAGATTTCGCTCATACAAAGTTTTCAGGCACGCCCATTTTTAGGGGTCAATTTCACAAAATTATTGAATCTAAACCAAAAAATTACATTTTTGCGTACATTATAGCCGCAAACTTGGATATTTCTATTTTTATATTGATTTTCGGTGAAAGGGGTTGGGCATGCCACGCTCTTTTTTAAAAAAAGGAAACAAAAACTTAAAAGGAATAATTTCTTTTTCTTTTTAAAATAATGCATAAATGGTAACATGACGGAGTTAAAAAACAAGAAAATAAATGAATGGAAAGGAGAATAGGAATGGAGAGGGGAATAGGAATGGAAAAGAGAATAGGAATAGAAAGGAGAATAGGAATGGAAAGGAGAATAGGAATGGAAAGGAGGAAAGGAATGGAAAGGAGAATGGGAATGGAAAGGAGAATAGGAATGGAAAGGAGAATAGGAATGGAAAGGAGAAAAGGAATGGAAAGGAAAATATGAATGGAAAGGCGAATAGGAATAGGGTATACCGCGGTCCGTTACGTATGGACCAGACGGCATATGAACTCAAATTTTGGTGCAGAGTAAAAGCGGTCAAAAGCCTTTAAATCGACAAAAATTGGACAGCCCTACCATTGACCATAATGTCCACTTTTAACATGTTAAATCTTTAAAAACCTGATTTCTCGGGAAATTCATTTTGAATCGAAAGAAAATAATCTGACGAATATTTAATATATTACCATTAATTTGATTAGCTTATTATAAAGCATTGAGCTAAGTAAGCTCCGCCTACTTTTAAGAAGCGTTTTCAGGAAAAAACTGTTTTTTAAAGTATTAATGTTCGCTTTTGACGCATTCTCTCATGATTCCAACGAAATTAGAATTAATTGATTTGAGTTTTCAGCCCATGCCGTTTTTCGGGGGCGTGGCCAATAGGTACAAATAATAGACAGACTGTATATATAATCAGCCAGAAAACTTTTGAATTTGGTGTAAACGGGTAAAGAGGGTCGGGTGTTTAGTTCGTTGCAGACGAACTCTTGCACTTACTATTTTTTTTTTTTTTCAATTACCGTTAGAGTTTTTTCAATTTCACAACCACCTGCGCTAGCATTTGCCACATTCTGCGGACATGAATTTCTCAGAAATCGGTAAAACATAATGCTTATATTTCGTTTGTTTCTATCGGCTTAAGAACTTGAGGTTGAATAAGACAATTTTGAAACGATTTTTGCACTTAGCTTGTCTTTTAAAGGTAACATACTGTAGTCAAATTTGATCAAGATCGTCTTAACCGTTAAGGGAATAGAAATCTTTGGAAAATAGTTTTAGAAAATGGTTTTTCTGTTTTTGAGTCAAATCCCAGAAGGTTTTGAAACTTCAAAATATTAAAACATGAAAATTTGGACAAATTCTGATAAGTGTGATCTTTTATACCCGACCGAGGGTATATTAATTTTAATGCAAAGTTTGTAACACAGTCACCGCAGAACCTTGAGACTTTTAAGAGACATGATCGAGCCCGAAATGTGATCCGTCCGTCCGTCCGTATGTGTGAAGGTTTTAGGTCTTCAAAATCAAGCTAAAGAGCTGAAACTTGGCACACGGCTTGGTTCTTTTATTGCACGAGAAAAGTGAGAAAATTGGCTCAATCTGTCAACGTCCACGCCCACTACTGGCTTCAATGTGAGATAACCTCTATTCCACTATTTTTTTTTTTCAAAATGCCTTATGATCAAGTTAGACAAGGCACAAGGCCCACTATCGACCATGCCCACTTTTAACATGTTAGATCATTAAAAACTCGATTTCTCGGAAAGTTGACTCCAAATCGAAAAAAAATTCTATGACAAATATAAGAGATATTGCTATTTGCTAAGTTTGCTCTATACAAAGTTTTGAGCTCCGCCTACTTTTATAAGGCGTTTTTAATGGTAAATCATTTGAGTAAATCAACATAAATTTTTTTAGGCGTATATCAAAAACCACGCAATATTTCAGCCCCTCTAAATTCTTCTTTTGAACCCAGGTGAACGCAGACAAAAGATTATCTGATACCTATTTTTTTCAAAACGGTTAAATTTTTTTTGATTCTCATTTATTTTGCACTAGCAACGGTTACTTTTTCCTAATACTCAAAGCACAGATTTTTTAATTATCGGTTATAAAAGCGAGTTTTTTAAAACCGTTTTAGAAATTTTTAAGTTAAAACCACCATTTTTGAAAGATAGAGTTTTAGAACTCACTTCATTCGTTTTATATACCAACCAAATTTTATTGTAATCGGTTCCACCATTAAGACACTAGAATATTTTGAAATCTTAATCTAAATCTCAGGATCTGCTCTATATTCGAAAATTTCTATAATTTATCCCGAAAAAAAAAATAATACTTGATGTGTATGATTTTTTCGAATCATATGGCCGATGCTATGTTGGAGGTAGTGGTGGGGACAACATTTTTTGTCCCCACCACTATCAACAACAGAAAAATAGCCAATGCTAGCGCAGATAGTTGTGCTAATGGAAAAACGTCTAACGAGATTTAAAAAAAATCAAATATGTAGTTGTTTTATAGATTTGAAACTTAAAAACTAAGTCCATCTTACCTCTGAAAATACCACTTACAGTCCCGTTAGAAAAAGAAGACGAAGTCGACAATCTCGTTAGAACTATTCTTAATTCAGCTTGGAACAATACTTATTTTTGGAAGACTGGAGTATGGAAAAGTGGAAAAATATAGCCGTGCGAAGTTGAAGAAATGTGCGATAGAGATAGCAGATAAAATCATCCTGAGCAGACTATCTAACGAATGAATGCACTTAGTTTAAGATTTTAAAAAGTAGATTTCTAAAAGTAGGCCTCGATCATATCTCTAAAAGGTCTTAGGGGTTTACGGTGATTATTTCACTGTGTTTCAAACTATGCATTCAAATTAATATACCCCGAATCGGGTATAAAAACTAACGGCGAGCTAGATTTGCAAGCATCTAGAAAAAACGTTCGACCCGTTTTACGTGGCCGTTAGTCGACGATCTGCACCCCAGTGTAGAATTAGACAACTGCGTACTTTGATAAATTACCCACGAATATTAGATTTATCCAGAACTGCTTCAGGTTTTCCAAAAAAGTAAAAAACTGGCTATTAACGGTCGACTATAAGAACGTTTAGCATTTTTGAACTGCGTTGATATAGGCAAATTGTTGGCTTTTTCCCTTATAGTCCAGGCAACGAAGACCAAAGAAGACCGAATAGGGGAAATATTTGTCTATTTAGGGAAGCGAATTTAGAACAAAGCGTGATGTCAGTGAAGCCTTCGTGAGTATTGGGACGGAAGCGGCGAATATGGGTTTTGCAGTCAATGAGGGCAAAACCGAGTATATGCTGGCATCAAAAAAAGACACCCAACACTGACATCTTGGACAAAACATCACCATCGACAGCTATAACTTTGAGGTAGTTAGGGACTTTGTCTACCTGGGTTCCGCTATCAATTCAGACAATGACACCAACGCTGAAATCAAACGAGAGATAACTCTTGCCAATCGCTGTTTATTTGGGCTAAGGAGGCAATTGAGTAGCAAAGCCCTCTCTCGAGCAACTAAAGTGTCCATGTATAAGACCCTCATCATCCCAGTCCTGCTTTACAGTGCAGAAGCATGAGCCCTGTCAAAGGCGGATCTGCTTCGAGAGGAAAATTCTTCGGACGATTTACGGTCCCGTCTGCATAGACGGAGAGTGGAGGAGGAGATATAACATCGAACTGCACGGGCTGTACAACGATACCGACATAGCCAAAAGAGTCAAAACACAACGTATACGATGACTGGGTCAACTAGAGCGGATGGACACCAACGCCCCGGCCCGGAAAATCTTCGAATCCACACCGCAGGGACGGCGCGGTAGAGGAGCACCAAGACTCAGGTGGCGCACGCAAGTGGAAGGGGATCTCAGCCAACTTCGCGTGCGAAACTGGAGACGGCTAGCTAGAGACAGAGCTGGCTGGCGAAGCTCGTTGGCTGAGGCCCAGGTCCACCCCGGACTGTAGCGCCACCTTAAGTAAGTAAGTAAGGGAAGCGAATTTTGGCACAGTTGTAGAGGAATGTCCTTAATGACACACCGAAAGTACTGGTGGGTGAGGGCGGAGTTAACGGGTGGGCGGGGCTTTAAAGGTCCCTTTTTCCAGTTTATATTTCCAGCAAATATCTCGAAAGCTATAACTCATAGCGAAAAAATGTTGACTACTAAATTAATCTACACAAAATTAATCTCTACAAAAAAAAAAATATCTACATTTTTTCGGTGGGATGAATAGCTAAGGAGATACAGAGGTGGAAAATAGACACTTTTAATTAAAACTTTTATTTACATCGCATTGTCTTGACACATGGCAATAAAATCAATTCATTCACAATTGATTCATATTAATGAATCAACACACATAGCATATTAGTATATTAGTATATTAGTATATCATCATCGAAAACACAAAGATCACCGGATGAAAAGTTCAGGTGGCTTGAGGCAAGGTAGAGGAATTATTGTTTTTTTTTACTCTCGCAGGAAACACTGCCACACGCGCTTAATTGGAGAAGGTCGCAGGAGTCTTGCTTTAAAGTGGGTGGCAACACAAAAATAGATTTACTCAAGTCATTGTCCAGCATCTTAGCATCCTAGCACAAAAACAATTTGCCATCGCGTCTCGAATATTGGAACCTTAAATGCATACAAAGTTTTATTGAAGCAAGTTTGGTGAAGAAAAAAAACTGAAAATTCTGCTTTAAAAGTTTACATGAAGCAGTATCAGAAAAACTGTTGGCATCCATTTCAGCAAAAGCACACCAGGGGAAGTGTTGGTTGGATCAAGCTGCTCCAAATTCAAATGCTTCAGTAATTGGCGAGGATATAGATTTTGTAGTTCTCTCTAGGATTGGCGCCACCATCTACAAACATATTCTTTATGAATTCAACATCCAGGAGGTGGGAAGGTGGAAATCAAAGTGATTTTAGTTCCTACATAACACTTTCATTTGCACAAATGACCCTCCTTCTTCAAAACTTTTTCGGATACGACACTACTTTGGTGTAAGTATCCGAATCGCTAAGTTCCCTATAGCCAAACCTGCTTTGAGCAAGTAAATCCACATATTTTTGAAGAAAAATATTAAAATTTTAAAAATACATTAATTTTTGGTAGTCTTTACCCCATACAAAGCGTACGGTGCACAAATGTGCAGGAAACCAAAAATATGCATTTCGTCTATGCAATTGCGGTCGAATCATTGGCGGAATCCGCAATTTCACTGTCCGTATGCGAAGTTCCTCAGTGGTTACCGAGGTCTTATAATTTTTTCTCTATCGAGAAAACTCAAATTATAGGCTTAAAAACATTTTAACAATGCTTTTTGTTGTTGCCCAGCACTAAGCATAATTACAATCAAAAATATAAACATTCAAGACCACTATAAGTATTGCTTAATGTTTATCAAAGGGGTTTGGTGTTATATGAAGAAAAAAATTAAAATTTTGAAAAAACATTAATTTTTGGTAGTCTTTACACCATACAAAGCGTACGGTGCACAAATGTGCAGAAAACCAAAAATTTGCATTTCATCTATGCAATTGCGGTCGAATCATCGGCGGATTCCGCAATTGCACTGTCCGTATGCGAATGTTTTTTATATTTTTATTATTATTTTTAATAATCCCTCATCATCGCCTGAGGGAATTGAGCAGGCTGGCAATTAACGAGAAGCGAGCCCCGGAGGATGACATAAGCAAACCCAAATGATGAAGCCCAACGATGACATAAAATAGTCCTAAGGATACCTCTACAGGTAAATCTGTGAACATAACATCATTGTCAAATACTGCTTTCTTCAAATCGCGTGAATAATATATTTCGGACTTGAGCTACAGGTACAAAATACTATGATAGCAAGTATAGAGCTATACGCCAGCCTCCAACCGCTCACCCAATAAGGTTGGAAAACAGAGATGATAGTATTAAACACGACGACAAACAATGGGAATCAATTCCAAATAGCATTATTATGCCGATCCATCACGACTGCGGGTGTGGTGCGTATGCCTTGGCTCCTGCAGCAATGCACCACTACTTGAAGATACACCAGACTCTTAACCTCAAGATTCTTTAGATTTGGCAGACGAAGCGATACAATGAAAGTATGTACGTATCCGTCACTTTAAGAAAAAGTCACTTTAATTAATTATAAAGTATATTACAGGCAATATAAAATTACGCTGAAACAATGTCAATGCACTAGCAACATGGCCATCGGCATATTTACTTGAAAAAAGGAAATATTTAAAAAAAAAAGAGTTGGAATATTATTATAATTCATTGAATAATTTAGCTTTCTTGAGGAAACTTATAATATCTAAACAGTTTTGTTGTGTTGGTTGCTTTATCAGTTCATTAAAATCAATGTTATTTCTTGTCGACTGGAACTTGGCGCAGCTGCTTAGGAGATGTTTGACTGTCAATGGCTGCGGATTGTTGCAGAAGGGGGTCACTTTAATTAATTAATACGTGACTTCGCTTCTACACGAATTATTTCCCAAATTATTATTTAAAACTTGTCATTCCGTAGATATAATGTAGTTTGCTTTGTAGTTTTATAATTATAATTTTTTTTAGACTTTTTTTTTGTTCTGTTGTTCCCCACATCAGATACCCTTTGCACCTTCTTATAGTTAAAGGCCATAAGCACTGACTTAAGTCAAAAATGGTATATTTTTATTTTCCTTATAATATAAGTATCATCACACCTTTATAATGTAGTTTAAGTGGGAAATGAATAAAAATCAATCAATCAAACTATCCAATGAAAACTGTGACAGTGTCCTCCAGGCTATGACTTAATTAGTGGGGAAAAGGCAATGGAAATGCGCAACGGTAATAAAGATTTCGACACCGTGAAAATGTGTGTCAAAAAATCATATAGACCAATTTCGCTTCTGCCAATTATGTATATCTAAGGTCATGGTGGAACTTGTGCTCAAACGACTGGAAACAATAATTGAAAAACGGCTATTGATTCCAGATCACCCATTCACCAATTCGGTTTGAAGGCCAAACATTCAACAATTAAACAGGCCTATCGTTTTACTAACGAAATTGAGAAAGCCTGAGAAAAAAAAACACATGCAGTAGCTGATCGATTCACTTTACGAACATACCCGCTCGGTTCACTAAACGAACACACCAAACTATAATGTCAGTCAGCTGACAGCAAACTGACGTTCGAAATTCGAATTTTGATATCGTATTCCCCTTCAATGGAAAATTACCAAAGGAAAAATACAGAAAGTGCTTGAAGGTGCTTAATTTCTTTAATTACATTTTAAAGTAATGAAGAAACGTTGACTTGTGAAAATCGGGAGTAAAGTAAAAGCATATGGAATTGAAATAAAATGATAAGTTCTAAGTAGTAAAGTTGAATTAAGTGTAGTTTAAACTTAAATAAGTTCTGTTTAATAAAATAATTCATTGTTTAATTACACAAGTGAAATTGAGTTTAATTGAACGAACACCAGGCGGGAAAACTACATTGGTGTTAGAAATCGGGAATAAAACTCAAAATTGTGCGGGTAAAATCTACTGTGGAATTTTCCGGAACAGTGTTAGTGTATTACACAGTTTTTTTTTTAAAGTGGAATTTTCCGAGATACTGTGCGTAAAAAGCGTAGGTTTTTAAGTAAGACTAATACTAAACCATTCTGACTGTCGCTTGCCAGTCGCCATCCCATACCGCCGAAAGGGTATTTGCATAAATATTTTTCAATACCCTTAGGATTTTCGTTGACTTAGAAAACAGTGCTCGTCGATCAATGCTGTTAAAAGCCTTTGATATCGACAAACATTGCATATAGTTTCTTGCCATTTTCTAGGTAGTAGGTAGTGTACTATATTTTTAAGAGAAAAAAGGTGGTCGATCGTTGAGTAGCCCACACGAAAACCTGCTTGAAAAGCACTAAATAATTGATTTTCTTCTACCCAAGCTTTAATCTTTCTCAGTATAACCCCTATAAAAATTTTACCAATTATATTTATTACGAAAATTATAATTATCACTTTTATTTTCCACACTGTTTATGTCACTTTTTTGTAAATCGGGAATTTTAAGGAGTTCTTAAAACTTTGTGGCACTTCAGATGCCTGCAGTGTTTTAGAATAAACTTTAGCTAAATTTGCCAGAAATATCTTAGGAGCATTTTAAAGAACTCGTATGAGATCCCGTCGTCTCCAGGTGCTTTATTATTTTTTACTTTGTTTAACACCGAAACTATTTCATCAGGCGTGATATGTTGTTCTACAGAGTCTAAAATTGATTCTGATGCAAGGGGTGGATTAAAGAGATTTTTTCCAGATTTTTTTCGCTATTCTCGCTTTCAATCGTTTGTTAGCCTGAACATATGCGTTTCTGAAGGATTCTCCATTTCGCGTCCTTGCTAATTTAAGTAGTTTAAAGGATCTTAAGCTTAAGCGTATCTCCAGCTTTTTCACATTCGAAACCACTTTTGCTTTCCTCGCGTTACGTATCCCTTTGTCGTAAAGGAGACATAGTTCTTTATAGCTTCGATAAAATGATCAACTGAGTGGCTCGTGCTCATTTGACTTAAGCCAGTTTGCTCGGTGGGGTGCCGTGGCGTAGTGATTAGTTTGTGTAAGCAAGCTTACTACGCCAGAGGTCTGGGTTCGAATCCTGCCATCGTCACCTGAAAAAAAAGACTTGTTCTTTTTCATGGTCCCCACCTCCGCGAGGGTTTGACAAGCCCTCCGAGAGAATTAATTGTCTTGAAAAACTTCTCAAAGTGCCTTTTGGATTCGGCAAACAATTTTAGGTCTCTTGTATGTAAAGAAATTAGCACACCAGCATTCATTGTTGAGAAGTTGGCCCTGGTTCACCTCGAGCTGTTGCGCCACTCTATATTTTTTATTTTTAGTTTGCTCGGCAAATGTCTTGCTTTATAAAGGGCGGACCCTTTCTTTATTTTATCTTACGTTTATTTTTTTCAACTAGAGCTTATTTCGTGAATGGTAACACTTAGCTCATGTCTGATTAGATTTGTGTATACGCTTGAACAACGCTGGGAAATATGCGTAATTGCTTCGCTAAGTGGGCCTGCGATCGACTTAGAGAAGATGCCGATTTTGGCAGAAAAATTATCTTTTCAGATGAAGCTCATTTTGATCTTGGCGAGTATGTAAACAAGCAAAATTGTCACATTTGGAGCACAAAAAAACCGGTCGCATACATTGAAAAGCCGATACACCCAAAACGAGTCACTGTGTGGTGCGGATTTCGGTCCAGAGTCATAATGGAGCCATTCTTCTTCGAAAATGAGCAAGGACTAGCGGTTAAAGTCAACGGCGATCGTTATCGGGCCATGTTAAACTTTTTTTTTTCACAAAAATTGAAGAAGATGATATTGGTAACATTTGGTTTCAACAGGACGGCCGGCGCTACGTGCCACACATCCGAAACTACACTCGATGTTTCGCACCCTGTTTTTGAAGATCGCATTATCACCGCAGAGCTGATGTCGTTTGGCCACCTCGGAGCTGCGATTTGACACCGTTGGACTATTATTTGTGGGGTGCCGTAAAAGATAATTTTTACGCCGACAAGCCACAGACAATTGACGCTTTAAAGGACAATATTTGTGAAGCCATTGGTGAAATATAGGTGCACACAATCGATAATGTGCTTAAAAATTGGACCGATCGTGTAGGCTTTTGGCAATCATTTGAATGGAACTATTTTCCATTATTAACCGGAAGGATTGTACTTTCAAATAAAAAAAGAAATTTGAGAAAATATTCAGTAGTTTTTTTTATAGGATTTTCAAAAAAAGAGTTTTTTGGCGGACCCTTTAGTTTTATTTTCCGTTTTAAATCCAAAAAAACGTAGGTAGTAGGTTAACGTTAGTTTCCGGTTTTACATTTCCCATCCTTTCTGTAGCGGATATCGGAATATGATACGAAAATGTATGTGCACCTACCTTTAAATCTATCACTTTTCCTAACCAATCACCTCTTACACACAGTAATCTAAAACTGAACTACCTGGACCTCCAATAAAAGTTTATTTCTCCTAGGATATCCTCATTTGTTGAGCCATTCAATACAAATATATATTGTTTTGATCACCGAACCATTTTTGTATGCTCTTCAAGAAAAACCGGACCACTTTCTTTCTGTATGTCCTTGATCCGCGGATTAAAGTCCCCCCAATGCATCTAACGAATTAAATAAGCATTCTAAGCTTCGAAAGTCTTGTTCCCAGTTATTGCAATTCAGATACATTGGAAAAATGTCAACTCATTCAACATAGTTATTTTTAAGGCTGTATGATTTTCAAACGAAGAGAAACTTTAATTTTTTAAACAGATCCAGAAAGAGCCACATAGGTATCCGCCGATCGCCCACCCACGAGTGCGCACTCGAGCTGCTGGTACCCAAATCTTATACCCACGGGAATACTTCTCAAAATCTCCATAATCGTCGCGTATTACATGTGTTTCACATAAAAAAAGTAAACAAAACTATTAACGTAATTGAAAAGGGACGGAAAGAGAAGCTTATTTTTTAAGCCACCTATATCATATGACAATAAATTCAATGACTGGTATCTGATTCTGTATTGGTTGTTTTTTTGTTAAGTATTATTCTAGCACCTAGTACAACATAAGTAACAGCAAGCTTGTACCTAATACAACCTATAAGTTATATTTACGTTAGCTTATCGTTGACGGGATAAGCTAAGGTTCATAGCGAACCCTAGCAATGGGCATGGGCACCGTAAGCGTTTAGCAGAACTTAAGTGGAATATTAGTTGTATTTTGTCATTAGATTAATTCTCTTAAGGCTATTATGGTAAGGCCTTAATATTATTGCTTTATATTATAAGCCCATTGTATAAAATCCTTTTTTGATGTATTTTCTTTTCACGAAAGATGGGAGGAGTGAAACCGAGTTGTCCTGTAGAATTGGCCAAGCTGGAGCAATATTAAAGGAAACGCGCCGGCCGGTCATCAGGAAAGCTGAGCTTGGAATGAAAACAAAGATCTCAGTTTTTAATTCAGTGTTCGTTCCGACCCTCATGTATGGTCATGAAATTTGGGTAATGACCGAGAATTAGATCGCGGGTACATGCTGCCGAAATGAGATTCCTGAGGTGCGTTGCTGGTGTTACTCTAAGGGATAGAATGAGAAACGTCAGTATTCGTGGGAATCTTAATGTTGAGCAGCTACTTCTCCGAGTGAAGCGATCGATTCTTCGATGGTTTGGACACGTTGTTCGCATGCCCCCTGACAGACAGCCCTCTAACCAAATTTCCGAGTCCATTTTTCTAAAACCGATTTGACTTGTTTCTAACTCAAATAACTCTCCACAAACGAGTTTTTTTTGTCATGTTCCACATGCTCACACATATACGCAACCACGAATACTCATAGTGCATCTACACATGTTCTCTTTTAACAAAATTCTGAGTCCATCTGAAACCGATCTGACTTGTTTCTAATTCTAGCCTCTCAAAAAATGTTTTTGTTTCATGTTCATTATGGTCACACTCACAAACATATCCTACCACGAATACTCATCGGCAGCGGTCGTCGCACATCTACGCATTCATTTTTACCTCGAATTCTATAATCGGTCGTTTTACATTTGCAGTCTTTCTCAATCGTTGTATGATGAACCCAGAGTTTAATTAAGTGTTTCTTTGAGTTCTGTGGTTCTTGCGATTTAAAATAAAGTGGAGTGTTGTACTTTAAATCGCATGTACCACAGAACCGATAATGGTTTTTGTGCAATGTTTTTTTATGTGCAGTAGTATTGCAGATTTGAGAATAACCTACAAAAAAGCGAGTATTTCACAAAACAAAGTCAAAACTTAGTTAGAATTTTTAAACCAAACTAACACCAAAAAACGGTGTCAAAATTGAGTCAAATTAATCAAACAAAACTAACACCGAAAACTTGTGTCAAAAGGAAGTCAGATTTTTGAAACCAAATAGACATCAAAAAACGGTGATAACAATTTTTCAATCTAGGAACAGCACTTAACTTCAAATTGACTCAAAATTGACACTAAAATTTGACACCGATTTGAAATGATGTATGGAGTGGAGACTTCAGTTTGGAGTTTTATTTTAACACCGCGTGCTTAGAGGGAGGTCATGCTAGCCGAGATGCGAGCGCGTCGCCCCCCTGGTAGGCCAAGAAACAGGTGGTGAGATCAGGTAAAGAACCCTCCCTTAGCCCCGCCTGGGATTGCGAGTCTCTTGGGTTGGTGGCGGAGGACCGAAAACGATAAGCGGCATTTGAAAATGATGATGATGATGATTTTTTTAATATGTAAAACTTAGAAGTGCCCCCACTCCTACGTGCGTGGTGCGTTTGCAATATTTAAGCACGAACCTTGAGGAAATCCTGTTTTTGGCAAACCTGCAGCAAATTGTGGTCGCAAAGAATAACTATTAGAAATCCTCAATCTCTTAATTGTACTCCTTTATGTTCATGCGAATTTACACAGATTTATGGAATTAAAAAATTCGTGAAAAGAGGGAAAATTAATATACGAAATTTTATAATATCTTCTTTTTCTTTTACTAGTGTTTTAGTAAGATAAGTTCGTCTTGGATTGAAATCTTTTGCGACGCGGCTCTTTTTCTTGTTTCTTATCCGTTAAATTCGAAAACTGACGTTAACGTTAGTTTTTACAGCTAATGCCACTGGTCTGTCAAACGTCAGTTCTCATGGGTTGGCGACGTTGCCAACACCTGTAGATATAATTAACATATATGTGCAATAAAAAGCGGAAAATTAATATTTGAGCTTCGAATTGTGTCATAAATCTTGGTTGTTAAATTTCAGTTTCTATAAACTTAAGTTGTATTTAGAATTTGTCAGCTAAGAATCTTCTCCCTAAAAACGGGGCATGGCATCAACCCATATTCAATAGCATCGTTTTTTGTTTATATTTTTATTTTTATATTTTTTATTAGAAATTCCATACACGTGTTGATTGCATTTTCATAATAAGAACTTAGTTTTTACTTAAAAACGCCCCCAAAAGTGGGCGTGGCATAAATTTATTGATTTCAGTTGATAGCTTTCACACATATCTGAACATTTAATAGTGCAATTTTTTGGATCTAAAGAAAATATATCGAATAAAAATTAGAATGCAAATTAAATATGACCACGCCCACATGAGTTGGTTCTCGCCTTTTTTTAGAATGCCAATCACAATATACTTAAGCGAGAATAACGCACACCAAATTTCAGCTTCCTACGATAACTTTGACTTTTCATGCTTGTAAGTAATGGTCGTTTCAGTGGGCAGATCTCAAAAAATTTTACATTTATACTGCTTCGGGACCTAGAAAGGACAGATATTAAGTTTTAAGTTCCTAGCTCAAATTTAAGGCCTAAAAACTACCTGGCTCATTTGACTAACAATTCCTTCTCGATCATATGCCCGTAAGGTCTTGGGCGTCTACGGCGCGATTATTTCTCTATAATACAAACTATGAATTAAAATTAATATATCTCCTGTCCTATGGGATGGGGTATAAGAAAAACTGCTGGCCTTGTTTTTTAGAATCCTTGCGTATTCGACTCATCGATTCCTGCCATATTTGCCCTAAGTAAACGGACTCTGAAGTTATGTTTATAAATATTTATTCAACCAAACTTGATATACGTTAAATACGTTACAAAGAGAATTACTGTCACAACTTTGAACTAAACCAACTGCTAAAAAAATTTTCTTAACCGAAGAACTCAATTGGCAGCATTCTTGTAATACTGGGTTTCCATATTGAAACCATACATGCGCAGAGGAAAATAAAGGATGAAATTTAGAGTAGATTTTATTGCTTTCTATCAGCTTTTCTTTTTATCAATCGTCCAGCATGCAAACAAATAGGTGTTCCAAAAAAACCGCTTATTTTGTTGAAAAAAAGTGTATAAGATAAAGTTATAATAATGCTGAGAGAATATGCTTTTTGGGGTCGGATTAACCACCAATTTAATCAGTCGTAGCTTCCAAATATCTTAGAAAAATAAAGTGAGCTTCTAGTAACACAGTGATGTCGTCACTTTATCTAAGTAGCGAAACCATTTGATACATTTTTGCCAGTGCCATAAAAAAGTTACTCGAATAAAATTAATATTTGGTAAATAAAGAAAGGACTACGCGATTGTGTGGACTGAAAAATAAAATTCTCGGTGCAAATATTGCGTACGAAGGACTTAAAAAGTATATCTATGCAGCTATGCAGATCAGAAAAAACTTTCAATCATTTTATAAGTGCATTCACTTCGTTATAATATCAGTACCAGTGATTATAATTAATATAATATCCTGCTAATGCACCGTGATGTAAAAACAACAAACATCCTACCATGAATTTGTTGTATCGTTAATTTTTTTTTCATTGCATTCGACGTATAACTTACATTGTGAGGTTTTTGTTCTTCATATCGCGCATGATCCGTATCAGGATGACAGGACAATCAGTAGCAATTATTGTTGCGACTTCTAGCTGTGGGCATACAACCAAGCAGCAACAAAGACTTATAGCTGCCTTTATTAGATGACATGATTTAATTAAGATGCTTTGACGTAAACATTTTCTTTCTTTGTGTCCAATCTATGTTTTTAATTAAACAATTCCAAATTGATGTTTTTGTTCCTGACAATTGCTTCTTGTATTTTAATAGATACGCAGTTTGTGAAATGAAAAAAAAAATTGTCTAGTAAGATTTTGTGCAGCAAAATTAATAATTAACTATTGTAAAGTATGTGATTTATAAATCATTTTAAATGTTAACTCTAATTTACCTGCCTCACATTCATAAGTGTTTGCATGGACAGTTACCGGAAGAAGGTTCGTATTTGTAATCGATGAACATTGCAAAGCAGTTAAACTTGTTATTTAAATGTTTTATTTTTTAAGGCTAGGATCACATTGAGTTTTTGGCGAAATTAATTTCAGTTGAATGCGGTTTGTCGTTTTTCTAGATAAACAACGTAATAAGTCACACGATTATTTTCTCTACAATCCTTATTTAAAATATTATTCAAACAATATCATCAACTAAATTTGTTTTTTTTTGGTCGGATCTTGCTACTATTCGGTGGAGCACATAGACTAGCACTAGACGAATCTACTTGTACATTGAACTACTGTGCAGACAGCTCATCTTATTTCTGGCTTATCGCTTCAATGGTGAAGAGCTTAGTGTTGGGCAATCACCAAGTCAGCCGTAGAAACTTGCTTCTTGCTTTTCTGTAAAGCAAAGAGGGGGCGGTTCCCCGTATAACAATGGACTAGTTTGTTACAGTTGATTTGCCTCCACTGGCTCCAAGATAAAAATATGACCCCCATTAGGGCAAATTTTCACTGTAAAACTATTCCCCAAATCGAAGATGAAAAAAGTCCCCCAAAAGGTATGAAAATACCCCCCAAAAAATTATAAAATAGGTTTCCCTAAATAGGTATGCAATAAGGCATGTTTATTGTGTATAAAATATGGGAGCGAGTCTTAACTCTGCTTTAAAAAATCTGCATACAACATTCTGCTTTTTCAAAATTCTGGCTAAAGCAATACAATTCTGCTTTTTTAACTAACTTTTCAATCTTATGAAGTAAAGCAAAAGTAAAACATGACAAGAGTTACAGTATGCAGAAAAAATTCATAATCCGTGGACCGTTGAATACCTCATCATATCCCACAATGTAAATTGCTGATGTAATTGTTGTTTTTCGACGCTTTGAAGTTGGTGCAAACGTTTTCCAAGTAGCATTTCGACCCATTCGACCCAGTGTCAAGTGTACCATGTGTCACATACTCACATGCGGGGTTAAAGACGTATTTTTGTTTTCCTTTATAAAAGTGTGTAGGACTTCTCAAAAATATTGGTCGTATGTAAAAGTGTAAAGGCAAAGAAAAGGTATAGTTAAAACTTGATAAAAATGTATAAAACTTTGCACAGATCTATGTACATATTACTATAACTTAGAACCCATACATATATGAATATGCACTAATACCTACATGTAAATGTTTATACAATTTTATACATTTTTAATACACTTTTATTAAATTTTTTACATTTTTATACACCTTAATAATTTTGTAAGTTTTCTTTTTAATTCTATTTAGGAATTTTTCCACTTGGAAACTTAAAAGAATTCAAATCCGCAATTGTGGTTGTGTGTAAAAGTGTGTAAAAGTGTAAAGGCAAAGAAAAGGTATAGGTACAACTTGATAAAAATGTATGAAACTATGCACATACTATGTACATACATCTATAACTTAGTACCTATACATATATGAACATGCACTAATACCTACATGTAAACTTTTATACAATTTTATACATTTTTAATACACTTTTATTAAATTTTTTAGACCTTAATACATATTGTAAGTTTTCTTACGGTAAAATGTATAATTTTTATAAAAAAAATTCTATTTAGGAATTTTTCCACTTGGAAACTTAAAAGAATACAAATCCGCAATTGTGGTTTCCCTGTGTCATATCGACACCTTTGGCCACACCACAGAGTAGGGATGGGAAAAACCGGCCGGTTTTAACCGAAATCGATTTTTTTGCTTCGGTCAACCGGTTTTTTCGGTTTATTTTCTTCCTCGGTTTAAACCGGTAAAAAAAAAAAAACGAAAAAACCGGCTAGCAAAAAGAAACGCTTTTAAATTGCAATTGGCGGACCGCATGAATAATTGCATTATCTTAACATACGCAACCAGCACACGAAACCATAGCCGTTAACGTACCGATAGCAGACACCAGACACAAGACCTTTATCTTGTTCTTGACTGATACATACATGCGCAAAAAATCACTCCACCGCTGAAAACGAGGCTAAAGGGCGCCACATATATTGCGTCCACATTTTACCTGATCACCACTGCGCGGCCTGCTCCTGCCGACTGGGCTGCGCAAGGTAAGATCTAAGACGAACAGCAACTATTGCTTGTTAAGTTTTTTTTATAGCGTTTTGATACAGATGTGTGAGTGCGAGTGTCCCCACCAACCTCATTTAATATTAAAGTATATGTTAGTAGGTCTGGGTCTGGTACACTGATCAGATTATCCGCTCTGATTTTGTTTCGGAATTGCGGGCTTTTGCGGGTGAAAATTTTTACTAATTAATTTATTTTGTTTGGCTTGTTTAGTAGTCCGTCTAATTGAAAATAAAAAAGGGCCAATTTTTTAACCGTTTGTTTTCTTTCGGTCGTTATTTTTTAAGAACCTGACATTAAAAAGGTTATCTAGGTATATGAATATGGGGCACGATCCGAGAAAATTAAAACCATATTTGTAGCCGACCAAGGGCCTGTAACATAGAAGAATAATGACCGTAGACCCCTAATGCCTTCAGCCCAATAAATCCGTTGCATCCGTTACGTCGAAGTACACAACTGACAACTCAGTGAAATACACACGTTCTTATGGGAAGCGACGTACGTCACGAAGTTCTTCTATGGGCCGCTTCCCATAAGAACGTGTATACCTATTTAACTTAGTTTTCAGTCGTGTACTTTAACGTGACGGACGCAACGGATTCATTGGGCTGAAGGCTTAAGACCTTTTAGAGATATTGCTTGCTGATACTGATCGAGACCGACAGGTGAATTGATTTGGACATGTCCGTCCGTCGGTATATATGTGTGAATGTTTTTCGTTTTTAAATTCAAGCTAGAGAGCTGAATCTTGGAGCACGACTTTGAACTTATGTTGCACAGTGTTAAAATTTGTTAAATCCGCCCACAGACACGCCCACTATTGTCTTTTATAAGACAACTCATAATTGAAGTTTTATTTCAAATGAAATTTTATTTCGAATGAAATTTTATTTCAAATGAAATTTTAACCAAGATAGACAAGCGTTAGAAATACGAATTTTAGTTTTTAGCAAATTTGGGAAGAAAAACTTTTGGCGGGACATAAATTTGACCGCTCATGCCATCGACTATACCCAATTTTACCTTGTATCTTTGAAAAGTAAAACGGTTGCTGTATCTTTTAAAACTTATATCTCTGAAAATTCACTCTTAATTGAAAAAAACTATGACAAATATTTAAGATGTCAGCATTCGCTAAGATTGTTTCATACAAAGTTTTAGGCTCCGCCCACTTTTAGGGGCGCTTTGAGGAGGAATCTGTTTTTTTACTTTTTAATTTTCGCTTTTAACGATTAGAACGAATAAAAATAAACTGATTTCAACTTTAAAACTTTGTTTTACAGTATAAAGGGTGGTACTTAGTTCTTTACTTAGTTCGAACGTTTGCCAAAAGATTAAAAAACTGTTCAAAAGTTTAGGTATAGGTAAATTTCGAGAAAAATAAAAACCACTGGTTCGGTTTTTATTTATCTCAAAAGGTTTCTTTTTTTCTTCATTGGAAGACCCAAGAATCGGCTAAATAAAAACAATGTATGCTTTAAAATGAGAAAGCGTTTTTTTAATTAATTAGGCAGGCAAGTAGAAAAAACCGAAAGCTGGTTTTTTTGGGCGGTTCAAGCCGGCCGGTTATACCGAGGAAAATAAAACCGGAAAAACCGAAAACTGGTTGTTTGAAAACAAACCGCCATCTCTACAAGGGATAACTGGTACAGGTGCAACTCGTGAGGAACAACTTGTAAAGGCACAACTGGTAAATGCGTAACTTGTACAGGCGCAACTGGTGGAGGCAGAACTGGTGAAAAAGCAACTGATGAGAGAGCACCAGAATTTTGCACGTCATCAGTTTGGCAGATCGCATTTGGGCTTTCTGCTACTCCACAGCTCTTGAGTATTTCTTTTTCAAACAAAAATACAGCTAAACGTCGGTTTGTTTGTTTCAAGATAGTTCAGTTTTCATTTTATAGTAGAAACTAGCTAATAGCATTACATTAAATGTTTTGCTATTAGCTAGTTTCTTAGGTTTAAACCTTCTATTAGCAAAGGTTTAAAAAGGTTTCCAAAGCTAAAAGACTGTCTAGTTAGTATGGCGCTAGTTGCTTAATAAAAGGTGGACTGTGCTAATAAGCTTAAGAACCGGTATGACACAAAAAACTTAACGAGATCATGTGCCAAGCGCAGGAGTTCTGGAAAAGTGTTTTTTGGACAAATGAAAGCTCCATTGAGTGTATGTAACTCATCAAAAGACAAAGCTTTTGTAATATTGCCAAAAGAAAGTAAGGCAAAAATAGCAACCAGACTGTCAAAAGTAAGTATTAGAGGGTCTGTCTGTCTGTGTTAAGCATAGTGGACTGGGTGAGGGTAAGGGTAATGGATACCAAGTTAGGCCCATTTCACACATACCCGGCAGCCGGCTTACTGGCACCGGTTACCCGGCTGCCGGGTATGTGTGAAATGGGCCTAACTTGGTTCCCATCGAAGGCTTAATGAACCAAGGGCAATAATAAAGTATCCCAATTGATCATGCCTTTGCATGCTGAGTTTTGCCTGTCGGAGAATCTTTTATCCCGCAGCAGGATATTATTCCCCATGCTACAATGCCCAGATGATAAATAAACTAACTATTTAAAGGATTTTGGTGTTACCACTTTGAACCGGCCTGGTCAGCACTCAAAGATTATATTTTAATATTAATGAAAACATGTGGTCTCTTTTGAAACGCAAAAGAACTGTTTCTTAAATAAAACGAAAGAGATGATTGTTTCTGAGGAAAGAAATTTCTATCAAGTGTTTTGAGGAGAAATTTACCAGAGAGGAGATAATTTCAGCTTAGCCCAAGCTTGGTGGCCCGTAACGTCGCCTAGAAGAAGTCTGCCCAATTCTCCTAGGAGAAAGTAGGAAAGACAGACTCATTGGATATGTCCGGGCTTAGTCATTTGTCAGAGTCATTGGATATGTCCGGGCTTACCCGCAGTCACGCCAGTGAGTACTATCTTCACGGCAGACGTGTCAACAGATGCAGGCACACCTAGCGCAGGTTCGCGTCCTGAGAAAACCTTTTCTGAGCCTCGTTGAGCAAGCTCATCAGACATCTAAGTTTCAAAAAAAGCGAATTTCCACTGGCCTAGCCTATAGCGGATTGTTAATGTTTTTTTTTTTTTTGCTTGAATTTAACACACAATGCTATGTACAGGCATTGTACTTGCAAAGTATTGTTATGGTGTTTCTTTGCGAGGATTTTCACGCAACAATCCAGCTTAGTGTTTGTCGTTTATTTATTGTTTCCGAGCAGTTGTATTGTCTTGCGCAGATGAGTGACTTCCGTGTCGACATTTGCAACATTCGTGGGCTGCGAAAAAACCTCATTGCCGCGTACGTCCATGTCTGTACTTACAGCCCAGCTGTTTTCGCTCTAAGTGAAACTCAGGTATTAGGCAAAGATCCTGTAACAGGTCAATCCGATCCGGGTTTTAAACTCCCTGGTTATCGCTAAGAGCCATTATTCTTTCCACATCATGGCCTCGCAATTTATATTCGTGATGATATTGTCTACCATATTCCTCCACAACTCAACACCTGTTCCAACCCGGAATTCAATTTCATGTGGATAGATTTCACCGTCCGTGGACAAACAATTCATTACTGTTTTGTGTACAGAAGCCCTAACTTGGGCAGTGCATTAACTTGTAATGAGCTTGATGCTCTGTCCGATTCCATCTTATGAACTGTTTCCTTGAATTCTAATAATCAAATCGTGATTACGGGCGATTTCAATGTTCACAATTCTAAATGGCTTCGAAATTCTGGACAGACAACACCCGAAGGAAGGTATGTTGAGATCTTTGCCGCGTTAAATAACCTAACGCAACTTGTAAACGAGCCTTCACGGATACCCGACATTAACAATCATTCCGCCAACACACTGGATTTGTTTCTTACTCCCACCCCGATAAGTACACCGTGAATGTACTGTCTCCTCTAGGTTCGTCAGACAACTGCGTCATATCAGCCAAGTTCTTATTAGGTAATCAAGCTCCGAAAAGATTAGTGTGGCGGTACGAGAAAGCCAACTTGGACGTCCTTAATAACTTTTTCGGTCGTTTTAACTGGTCTTTGTGCTTTCCCGATGACAACGTAGATGCTGCTGCTGATATGATAACTAACACCATTCTCCTTGGTATGAGATCCTTTATCCCTTCAGGATTAAGAGTATGAAACCAAAGGAGAACTCGTGGTTTGATTCGAGCTGTAAAGAGGCGATTAGGTTAAAGGAGTTATGTTTTCGGTCCTACAAGGAAAACTCATCACAGGTAAACCGAAAAAAGTTTAAACAAGCCAGAAATGATTGTAATGCTCATATTCGCCGTGTCAAATTCCAATACGACCAAAAGCTGAGGCAAAAAATACTACATTGTCCCAAGGGTAGTAAAAACTTTTGGTCTTTCGTCAAAAATGTCAAAAACTGTGCCTCATCTTCCATCCCAACACTCGTTTCCAATGACATTCCAGCTGTCACCTCTCTAGACAAAGCGAATCTACTTGCAGCGCATTTCGCTGCTAGCTCCATGCTCCCTGATTCTGCAATGTCCCCGCCTAGACTTGAGCGCGTCGAATATACCATGGGACAAATTCACTTTCGCGCTCGTGCAGTCAAAAGAGTACTTCGAGATCTAAACATTCACAAATCCGCTGGTCCAGATGGAATATCCCCGATTGTTTTGAAGAGGTGTTCTTTCGCGCTGGCAAAACCATTGTGTAAGCTTTTTCATCGGTCCTACTCCTCAGGTCTCTTTCCGAGTAGATGGAAAACAACATTTGTCCAGCCCGTCCCTAAAAAAGGCGATTCTTCTTCTCCCTCTAGCTATCGTCCAATTGGACTTACTTCCCTTCTTTCTTAGGTCATGGAAACGCTGATTAATTATCAGCTTATGAAATATCTTGAAACATGAAAACTTCTTAATGACCGGCAATACGGTTTTCGTAGCAAACGGTCCACTGGTGATTTGATGGCATATCTCACTGAAAAGTGGAATCATTCCTTGCATCTTCTAGGTGAAAGCAAGATTGTTGCGCTTGATATTTCAAAAGCGTTTGACAGAGTTTGACACCAAGCTCTCTTGTCGAAAATGCGTGCGTTTGGAATCGACGAATATCTTATTCAGTGGATTAGTAATTACCTTTCGAACCGTTCAATTCAAGTTATTTTGGATGGCTTCAAGTCCGCAGTTCATAAAATTAACGCTGGGGTTACCCAGGGCTCTGTTTTGTCTCCGACACTCTTTCTCATTTTCGTTAATGATCTCCTGTCTGCTACAACTAATCCAATCCACTCCTTTGCTGATGACAGTAACCTCAGTTTCTCATAGTCGTTCTCGGTTCCGCGCCCCTGCTCTTCGGACGTTGAATTGGAACGGCAGCGTATGGCAAACTCATTAAACTCTGACCTTAACAGCATTGTATCATGGGGATCTCGAATCAGAGTAGGGTTTAATGCTTCTAAAACTCAATGCTGTCATTGATGCAAAACCGAATCACCCAGCCATTATCCATGAATGGCACTTGCATCGACGAAACCGAAACGCTTTCCATTCTCGGTATGTGTGTCAATAACAACCTTAGTTGGAATGACCACATATTCGACGTCACCAAGAACGCTGCGAAATGCCTAGGTTTCCTCAAAAGACGTAAGAAGTATTTCACCCCCTCTGATTTGGCTATTTTATATAAGGCATATATTCGCCCGAAGTTGGAATATAATTCCCATGTATGGGCTGGTGCTCCAAAAACAGCACTGCACTTGCTAGATAGGATAAAAAACGCGCGTTAAAACTTGTTGGAGACAAAAACATTGCGAAGTCTTTTGACTCATTAGAACATCGTCGTAATGTATCTTGTCTATCACTGTTTTATCGCTTTTTTCACAAACAATGTTCCATCGAAATAGCCAATTGCATTTCGCCCCTAAGGACGTTATACCGTAATACTCGCTAAAGATCGAATGCACATCAGTTTACCCTCGAGCCCACCTTCGGACGTACAGTAAAGTTTAGAGGTTCTTTCATAAGCCGTACAACGCGAATGTGGAATGTTCTCCCACGGTCAATCTTTCCTGCGCAATACAACTTGCAACTGTTCAAAACAAGAGTGCACAGGTACCTCTCCTCCTTTTCCTCTTCTTCCAATCCTTTCCGCTCGTGAGATGTGTAACATTAAAAAGGGTATCCAATCCCTTATATTCGCGAGTGCATTATAAAAAAAAAATTTCGACTGGCCTTAAGTCAATTTAGAAAAGAAAACAATTTTGACCAACAAATTAAGTTATTGCTTGCATTTAAGCCGAACTTTGTCTATGCTGATATCGATAGTTTGTAATAATGGGTAGTCAGACTACGCCCCTTAAAAAAAATTTAAAACTATAAAAATTAAAAACTTTTATAAAGAACTAGATACTTTCGTGAATATTGTAACCGAATCAACATTTCGAATTGGTTTTAGGGCTAGGTTGTGGTTTTAAGTGAATTCAATGTGTTTGCTCCATTTCAAATGTACTAACTCTCTTGTCTTGTTGTTTTTGATCAACTCATTCCGAGATATGTAAATAAAAGTGAAGTGACAAAATGGGCACAAAATAACCACAACTACTACCGCTTTGTGATGATATGGGAAATTGTATGTGAATCAATGTTTCGTTATTACACAATTGCAACTCCGTGGTAGGGATGGCTGCTTCTTGAAACAACCGGGTTTTCCGGTTTTATTTTCCTTGGTTTAACCGGACGGTTTAAACCGCCCCAAAAAACCGGGTTTTCGAAAAACCGGTTTTCGTTTTTTTCTACATGCCTACCTAACTAATTAATAATTTCTCAATAAATAAATAAATAAATAAAAAAATTTATTTCTCATTTTCTCAGTATATTTCTCATTTTAAAGTATATATTGTTTTTATGTAGCCAATTCTTGAGTCTTCCAATGAAGGAAAAAGGAAACCTTGTGCAACTGGCTTGGTTTTCATTTTTCATTTTCGAAATTTAGCTATACCCAAACAGTTTTTTAACCTTTTGGCAAACGTTTGTATGTAACGATAACGAACTACTAAATACCAGACCTTATTTACCCTGTAAAACAATTTGAAAATGGTTTTTATACCCGACCCAGGGTATATTAAGTTTGATGTATAGTTTATAACGCAGTGGAATTATCACCGTAGATCCCTAAGACCTTTTAGAGATATAAATGAGACCGACAGGAAAATCGATTAAGCCATGTCCGTTCGTCTGTATGTAAACAACTTTTAGGTCTTAAATTTTAAGGTAGAGAGCTGAAATTTGGTGAGTTGGCTGCAAGTCCATTGGACCAGATCAAGTTTGAAATTTAGATGAATCCGCCCACAGAGACGCCCACAGACACGCCCACTATAGGCCTGTATGTGCGATCACCTCTAATTTAAAAAAATACTTTTTCTAAATTTTAGCTATGTTAGAATGGTGCTAGCGCATTCATTTTGTATGTAGCATTGCCTTGTAATTGCCTTTGAAAAAGCCAAAAAAGTTGGGCCTTTTTGTTGACCACGCCCACTCTTTTAAGGAATTTTAGCTTAAAATTACTGTTTTTCAATAAATATATATGAAATTTGACTAAAAATTGTATGACAAAAATTGTAGATATTAGCATTTTCTAACTTTCATGTATATGTTGTATGTGCCTCCGGCCACTTTTGTCGGCGTGGCGTTAAAAAAGTAATTTTTTAAGTTAGAAGGCGGAGTTTTAGGCCGAAAAGCATGCAACCGCCTAGTATAAAGCATTCTACAGTTGTATTTTTGTATCCCGCCCACTTTTTGGAGGCGTGGCATATTTTTTTTGGTATGTTCGGGGATTTTGCAATCCATCGGAGATAGACTGAAACTTTTGCATACGCACTGTTGCACTTTCCCACTTGTTTTGCTTGATTTCATGTATTGGATGTCAACTATAAGTACTGGCCACGCCCCTTGAAATTGGCGCGGGCTGGAAATTGAAACCAATTAATTTAGATTTCGTGGTATAATAGTTAAAAGCGAAAATTAATACGTGAAAAAACAGATTCCTCCTCAAAGCGCCTCTAAAAGTGAAACTTTGTATGAAACAAACTCTTAAAACAAATATCTTAAATATTTGTCATATTTTTTTTTTCCAATTAAGAGTGAATTTTGAGAGATATTAAGTTTTTAAAGATACAATATGGTAAAAGTGGGTATGGTCGATGGCTTGGACAGTCAAATTTATGTCCCGCCAAAGCTTTCTTCCCACATTTGCTATAAAACAAAATTCGTATTCCTAACGCATGTCTTACTTGGTCAAAAGGTCATTTGAAATAAAATTTAAATTACGGGTTGTCTTATAAAAGCTAATACTGGGCGTGTCCGTAGGTGGATGTAACCAATTTTAACACTGTGCAACATAAGTTCCAGGTCGTGCCCCAAGATTTAGCTCTCTTGCTTAAATTTTTTGAGTTGCTGCTCTGCACTCATCTCGCCAGCACGCGCTCGCACTCTATCGCCCGTCAATCAATCCATTCTGCTCCATTCTCAAACAAAAATAAAAACAATGAATTTCAAATAAATTCAAATTAAAGTGATAAAACCGCGCATTTGTTCCTATACCAAATTAATTCAGTGCGTGTGCAGTGAACAAAAATTGTTGTAATCACATTGTGTTATCACTCGCGCCGCCGCTTTACTTGATCTCCATCTCGCGTGCACTACCCCTCCCCCCCTTTCAACTCCATCACACATAGCCCAGTCCATTTACAAATTCACTTTTTCTTTTCTTCTTTTTCCTTTTGCCTGTCGCTGGTGGTATTGACACTCCAATGCACGGTTGGAGTGCCGCTGCCAGCAGTGGCAATGAGCGGATAGCGGATTGTTGAATTTATTTTTGCTTGATTGACCACACAATGCTATGTAAAGGCATAGTACTTACGAAGTGTTGTTGTGTTGTTTTTCTGCGGGAATCTTCACGCAACAATCCTGCTTAGTGTTTGTCGTTCATTAATTGTTTCTGAGCAGTTAAGTTGTCTTGTGCAGATGATTGACTTTCGTGTTGATATTTGCAACATTCGTGGGCTGCGGAAAAACCTCAGTGCTGCGTACGTCCATGTCTGTACTTACAGCCCAGCTGTCTTGGCTCTATGCGAAACTCAGGTATTAGGCACAGACCCTGTACCAGGTCAACCCGATTCGGGTTTTAAACTCCCAGGTTATCGCTTAGAGCCATTATTCTTTCCACGTCGTGGCCTCGCAATTTATATTCGTAATGATGTAGTCTACCATATTCCTCCACAATTTAACACCTGCTCCAACCCGGAATTTAACTTCATGTGGATAGATTTCACCGTCCGTAGACAAACTATTCATTACTGTTTTGTGTACAGAAGCCCAAATTTGGGCAGTGTATTAACTTGTAACGAGTTTGATGCTCTGTCCGACTCCATCTTAAGAATTGTTTCCCTGAATCCTAATAATGAAATTGTGATTACGGGTGATTTCAATATTCACAATTCTAAGTGGCTTCGACATTCTGGTCAGACAACACCCGAAGGAAGGTATGTTGAGATCCTTGCCGCGTTGAATAACCTAACGCAACTTGTAAACGAGCCTACACGGATACCCGACATTAACAATCATTCCGCCAACACACTGGATTTGTTTCTTACCTCCCACCCCGATAAGTACACCGTGAATGTACTGTCTCCTCTAGGTTCGTCAGACAACTGCGTCATATCAGCCAAGTTCTTATTAGGTAATCAACCTAATAAGGTAATAGCTCCGAAAAGAACATTGTGGCGGTACGAGAAAGCCAACTGGGACGGCCTTAATAACTTCTTCGGTCGTTTTAACTGGTCCTTGTGCTTTCTCGATGACAACGTAGATGCTGCTGCTGATATGATAACTGACACCATTCTCCTTGGTATGAGATCTTTTATCCCTTACAGGATTTAGAATATCAAACCAAAGGTGAACTCGTGGTATGACTCGAGCTGTAAAGAGGTGATTAGGTTGAAGGAGTTTTGTTTTCGGTCCTACAAGGCCAATCCATCTCAGGTAAACCGAAAAAACAAAAAAACGTTCAAACAAGCCAGAAATGATTGTAATGCTCATATTCGCCATGTCAAATTCCAATACGACCAAAAGCTAAGGCAGAAAATACTACATTGTCCCAAGGGTAGTAAAAACTTTTGGTCTTTCGTCAAAAATATTAAAAACTGTGCCTCATCTTCCATCCCTACACTCGTTTACAATGACATTCCAGCTGTCACCTCTCTAGACAAAGCGAAAGGTGAACTCGTGGTTTGACTCGAGCTGTAAAGAGGTGATTAGGTTGAAGGAGTTTTGTTTTCGGTCCTACAAGGCCAATCCATCTCAGGTAAACCGAAAAAACAAAAAAACGTTCAAACAAGCCAGAAATGATTGTAATGCTCATATTCGCCGTGTCAAATTCCAATACGACCAAAAGCTAAGGCAGAAAATACTACATTGTCCCAAGGGTAGTAAAAACTTTTGGTCTTTCGTCAAAAATATTAAAAACTGTGCCCCATCTTCCATCCCTACACTCGTTTACAATGACATTCCAGCTGTCACCTCTCTAGACAAAGCGAATCTACTTGCAGCGCATTTTGCTGCTAGCTCCATGCTCCCTGATTCTGCGATGTCTCCTCCTGCACTGGAGCGCGTCGACTTTACCATGGGACAAATTCACTTTCGCGCTCGTGTAGTCAAAAGAGTACTTCGAGATATCAACATTCACAAATCCGCTGGTCCAGATGGAATATCCCCAATTGTTCTGAAGAAGTGTTCTTCCACGCTGGCAAAACCATTGTGTAAACTTTTTCATCGGTCCTACTCCTCAGGTTTCTTTCCGAGTAGATGGAAAACAGCATTTGTCCAGCCCGTCCCTAAAAAAGGCGATTCTTCTTCTCCCTCTAGCTATCGTCCAATTGCACTTACTTCCCTTCTTTCTAAGGTCATGGAAACGCTGATAAACTATCAGCTTATGAAATATCTTGAAACACGAAAACTTCTTAATGACCGGCAATACGGTTTTCGTAGCAAACGGTCCACTGGTGATTTGATGGCATATCTCACTGAAAAGTGGAATCATTCCTTGCATCTTCTAGGTGAAAGCAAGATTGTTGCGCTTGATATTTCAAAAGCGTTTGACAGAGTTTGGCACCAAGCTCTCTTGTCGAAAATGCGTGCGTTTGGAATCGACGAATCTCTTATTCAATGGATTAGTAATTACCTTTCGAACCGTTCAATTCAAGTTATTTTGGATGGCTTCAAGTCCGCAGTTCATAATATAAATGCTGGGGTTCCCCAGGGCTCTGTTTTGTCTCCGACTATCTTCCTCGTTTTCGTAAACGATCTCTTGTCTGCTTCTACTAATCCAATTCACTCCTTTGCCGATGACAGTAACCTCAGTTTCTCATATTCGTTCTCGGTTCCTCGCCCCTGCTCTTCGGACGTAGAACTGGAACGGCAGCGTATGGCAAACTCATTAAACTCTGACCTTAACAGCATTGTATCATGGGGATCTCAAAACAGAGTAGAGTTTAATGCTTCTTAAACTCAATGCTGTCTTCTGTCATTAAAGCAAAACCGAAACACCCAACCATTATCCATGAATGGCACTTGCATCAATGAAACCGAAACGCTTTCCATTCTCGGTATGTGTGTCAATAATAACCTTAGTTGGAATGACCACATATTCGACGTCGCCAAGAACGCTGCGAAATGCCTAGGTTTCCTTAAAAGATGCAAGAAATATTTTACCCCCTCTGATTTGGCTATTTTATATAAGGCATATATTCGCCCGAAGTTGGAATACAATTCCCATGTCTGGGCTGGTGCTCCAAAGACAGCATTGCACTTGCTAGACAGGATACAAAAACGCGCGATAAAACTCATTGGAGACAGAAATATTGCGAAGTCAATTGACTCATTGGAACATCGACGCAATGTCTCTTGCCTATCACTGTTCTATCGCTTTTTCTACAAACAATGTTCCATCGAAATAGCCAATTGCATTCCACCGGGTTTAACCGTAATACCCGGCATAGATCGAATGCACATCAGTTTACCCTTGAGCCCACTTTCGGACGCACAGTTAAGTTTAGAGGTTCTTTCATAAGCCGTACAACGCGAATGTGGAATGTCCTCCAACGATCAGTCTTTCCTACACAATTCAATCTGCAGCTGTTTAAAACAAGAGTGCACCGGTACGTCTCATCCTTTCATTCTTCTTCTAATCCTTTCCGCTCGTGAGGTGTGAAACAACATTAAAAGGGTAGCCAATCCCTTAATTCGCGAGTGAACCTTAAACCTTCACACGTATGTACAGACGGACGGACATGTCTTAACCAATTCACCTGTCGGCCTCGATCATATCTGTTAAAGGTTTTAAGCCTTTAGCCCAATGAATCTGTTGCATCCGTTGACGTTCACAGCTGACAACTCAGTGACAACACAGACAACACACATTCTTATGGGAAGCGACGTATGTCACGATATTCTTCTATAACGGCTAAGAACGTGTATGTTCCTCGTGTAAAGGAACAGAAAACAGATACATTGATAGTTATATTAAGATTATTTTTGGTTCAGAAAGAGTCCAATTAACATTGATAAAATCATTATAAAGTTCTTCGAGCCAGGGCAAACTTTTCACCGCGGACTCCTTTCATCACCAAGTAGAGCGAATTAACAGATTTCAAGGGATGTGTGCTAAGAAGTGATTTAGGGAAAGTTGAAGTGAAAAGCGAAAAGAAAGTGAAGCGAAAAGACCGCAAGGGTCTGACAAGCCCTCCGAGAGTATCATTTGTCTTGAAAAACTTCTCAAAGAGTCGTTCAAATGTGGCAAAAAATTGTGTGTCCCAATGTATGTGAAGAAATCAATACACACAGCATACATTGTTGAGAAACCCTGGTTCATCTCCAGCTGTTGCGCCAATCTCTTTATTTTTGTATTAATTTATACTACTTTTCGAACACCAGCTGCAAAACTTAACGGATTTTCAAAGTCAAGCCAAGGAAATAGCTCGAAGTATTTTTGAAAGAGGATTTTGTTCACAAGCTAACAGCTACTTCGCCTGGAAACAGGATTTAATTATGGCAGTCGTTTCCCGGAACTCTTAGCGAATTTATACCTATCACAGCGACTAATATTCGCTTTCACAGTGCATATTTAAATTCATCTTAGCGTCATTCAATGTTAACACTGACATTCAAACCAAAAAGTGTTTTTCAGTACTAGTTTAAACTTAAACGAGAGTTTATACGGCAGTTTAAACCAACAACGCCCGCCGTTGATGGTTTAAACTGCCGTTTAACGTTTAAAATGACGTTTGATGTAAACGAGAATGAATTTGCGAAGAATGTCATATTTGTCTCAATTTTGGATGCAAATATCTCCAAAACGGAATACCCGATCCAAAATCAGCTTGTAGTTTTAAGAGCACTGTACAATTCTTGATATTTTCCCTTCTTTCAAAAATTCTTTAAAGTAATTCGAAAAAAAATGAGGGCTGAGATATGACAATTGATGTTTGGCCTTGAAAGTTGATAATTGATGATGGCTAACTATTGATGAAACTAACGAAAGACAATAATCGGAAGTTTACCTAAACGCTTAATTATTTTCTACTGAGAAACATCAACGGTTAAAGTACTGAGTTTAAACTTTTGTGAAAGTTTAACCAAGCTTAAACTTTCACAGTGAAACCGGGCATAAAGCATTTGATTTCTTATGCTTAAACATGTAAAATGCCTTATATGAACTCATTTAATTTCCTTTCTAATTTATATTATTACCATGAAATAGATTCTTATTCATGTTTTTAAAAACCTTGAAAAAATGTTTCATTTTATTTGTAAATTTCCACTTACCAAAGAGTCAAGCATTTTGTATACCCTACCAAGGGTATATTTAGCTTTGCATATAGTTTGTAACGCAGAGAAATAATCACAGTAGTAGACCCCTAAGACCTTTTAGGGATATGATCGAGACCGACAGGACAATTTATTAGAGAGCTAAAATTTGGTAGTGGAGCTGGAAGACTATTATCGACCAGATGAATCTTGAAGGTTATTCGAATCCGTCCACAGACACGTTCGCTACAGACCTGTACGTGTGACCACTTCCATTAAAAAAAAAAAAAAAAACACTTACATCATGACACTTACACTAAATTACTTGCGCTAAATTTTAGGCATGAGGTACTGCTTTGGAATTGTTTTTAATTTGATTTGACTTGACGCGAAGGCGAACCATTCTCTAGACATAGGCTCATGGTAGCCATAGTTTGTTCGATGGGAGTTGATGCAGAAAAGAGGCATGGACCGTAGGTTCCGAGGATTGGTATTAAGGGAAATAATATGGAGCAGTGTGGGGCAGTCAATATTACCGCTAAGAAGGTCATGGATAAAGACCTCTCGTCGTTCTTGCAAAGATTGTATGTTGATCGGCTTAAGGCGGTAAATTATAAATGTCATTCCAGGGTAGTCCACGAAGGGCAAAACGAACAAATCTACGTTGGACGTCCTCGATGGGCGAGGTATGGATACTATAAGAAGGGGACCAGGCTTGGCTAGCATATTCGAGGATGGGTCTAGCGAATGTGATATATAGTGATTTCGTGACGTAAGGATTCGAGAAATCCTGAGAGCGGAGTTAGCACGTTTGATGATGTTCCCGGTCGCAGATCACACCTAAGTCAATCAAAGAGTTGACAGTTGGAACAGTTTCATTACCAAGGGAATAAGTCCTTGGGGCCGGAGAAAGCCGCCTACGGGAGTACGTAATAGTACGTAATAAGCACTAGAAAATTTTGCTGACACCAAATTGTAAACCTGTGTAGATCGGACTGGAGAGCGTGGAAGTCAAATGGGGAAGATATACGCGTTTGGAGATTTTCATATCATCAGCGTAGATAGAAAGGTGGGAGAATAAGATAATGTAATAGACATAATTAATAATGAGAACAAATATTAAAGGTCCAAAATGGCTACGGAGGAACTCCGGAGGTGGCATCAATAGTATCAGATATAAAAGATCGAAAGACAACGTTATATTGTCGGTTTTCTAGATAGAATCCATAAGATAAAGAGGGGGGAAACTCTTTTGATTTTTTTGTCTCTTAAACTTGACATAACGTAGCGGCCTTCAAGGTTGAGTCCGGTGAGGTGCTTGGTAAGTTTGACGGCGAGGGAAGGAGCGGGTCGAGGACGGATGAGGGGGAGGGGGGGGGGGGGGGGGCTGGAAGGAGTGTTGAGAGATGCAGACGAGGTGAAAGGAGTCGGGTTTATAGTGTGGGAGTGAATAAAGTTTGGGTATGCGGGTCTATTTTGAGTGTCATGCTCAATGAGATAGGTTGTTTGCTTGGTAACATTATCTTTTAAAACAGGATTTTTGTTACTTAACCTAGTTATCCGCATCTTATTCACATTAATTGCCTTATTGCGAGCGCAGCGAAAAAGCCATTCATACTTGGGCGGAATGCTGATCTTGAAACAGTTCTGTTTGTTTGTTGCGGCGATAAACTTCATAGAGCTGTCAACGTACCCAACGGTCATCGACATCAAGTGGGGCATCCCAAAAAACAAAACATGTGTTTGAGACATTGGTTTTGGAATTTACCTCGTCTAGCTTGTTAATTTTTTGATTCCAATCGGTTAAAGTTCAAACAGTTCCGAAACGCTCAACCGTAGTATTCGCCGAGATGGTGTGCCAGGAGGAGAAGTTTGTTTTTGTGGACTGGTCTGTGTATGGGCAGATGATGTAACCCGTTTTGATTAGTAGTAATTCGTCCATAAGAGAGACGTTGCAGGCTGCTTTACAGTCACAAGAGGTTTCCAGTGACTTGGAGGGTAGGCATCTGAATTCCTCTAGAACTTTGTTGATCATAGCCTTGTTAGATGAGGAGTTGGCGGAGATTGTGTTCATGGCGCTTTCTAGTTCCTCCAGTTTTTAATGAGCATAGCCCTTTTAGATGAGGAGTTGGCAGAGATTATGTTCATGGCGCTTTCTAGTTCCTCCATACGGCCAAGCTGATGTGATGATTTTCCATCTAGGATCTTAAGACGACTAGTGTGTTCTGAGAGTAACTCTGTTAGGCCTGAGAAATCCCCCGCATTGTTTTGAGCACGGGAGAAGTGAGAGTGTAATTAGGTCTGACATTGGTTGATGTTTTTACATTATTGGAAGGAGGTTGTCGTTGGAGTTGACACTGTTTTAACTGACTCGGTGATTTTTTTCAAAGCCGATGTTTGACTCAATGAGAAATTTTCCATGCCCTGGTGTAACGAGTCCAAGCTGTCGGTTAAAAGCTGGGACATTTTTGGAAAAACTATGGCGCTTGTCAGACCTTAGCTCAGCCAAAGAGTCGCTGACTGCGCTTACTTGATGCACTAAACTTGTAGCACTAAATGGCTAGCAATAAGTGCGCATGCGAAATCGACTTACATTCCTCGCAAAAGAATGAAAAAATCCCGCAGTACTCATTCAAGTAAGATCTCGCATTCTTGCTCAGGCCTGTACAGATGGGATGGAAAGTCTTACCGCAAATCCCTTTGCAAGCGATCACATCCATAGTTTGGTTGGCAGCGGAGCAGTTAGCAGATCCACAAGCAGGCATTTTACAGTAATTGGATGGGTTAGCAGCACGTTTAAGTTAACAAGTTTATTAATGGGTCAGTGTAAAAAAGTGCAAAAAGTTTATTGTTTACTTTTTTAAGGGGCAATTGCGCTTGTTCGGTATCTTTGCTTTGAAATCACTTTTATTTTTACTACGCTTGTTCAAATTTACTATGAATCACCAGTTTATGCTAATGTGGGTCAGGTAAAAACACTGTTAAGGTTTGCGGATTATGAAATTTTAAAGAAGGTAAAGGCACCGTTATAAACTTACTTGGTAAGGGGGAAAGACGGAAGCACGTCCGAACTGATTGAAAGTTGGAGTTGAACTTGGCGATTTAAGACGATGAAATAAAATTTCATTTCCATTAAACTTTTTTTTGTAAATTTGGAATAATATTAGATTACAAAAAATGTAGGTTACAATTCTTTTGCATTTTTTTTATAATCAAACTTTATGTCTCCGCCCACTTTTGTGGGAATGGTGTATATTTGATGTTTATATGTGGGTCAGGTAAAAACACTGTTAAGGTTTGCGGATTATGAAATTTTAAAGAAGGTAAAGGCACCGTTATAAACTTACTTGGTAAGGGGGAAAGACGGAAGCACGTCCGAACTGATTGAAAGTTGGAGTTGAACTTGACGACTTAAGACGATGAAATAAAATTTCATTCCCATTAAACTTTTTTTTTTGTAAATTTGGAATAATATTAGATTACAAAAAATGTAGGTTACAATTCTTTTGCATTTTTCTTATAATCAAACTTTATGTCTCCGCCCACTTTTGTGGGAATAGTGTATATTTTAGTCAAGTTTAGTAATATTTTATTCAAAATGAAGGGTTTTCGGTGCAAAATTGATGTATCCACATTGCATAAAGCGTCTAAAGGTAATATATCATCATCATTTTCGAATAACGCCTATCCTTCACAAGGGTCGCGGAGCGAGGGTGGCTAAATGGTCCTTCCATCTTTCTCGATCCTCCGCCACCAACTCAAGAAACTCCGGCGCAATCCCCAGGCGGGACTCAGAGAGGTTCTTTACCTGATCCCACCACCTGTTTCTTGGCCTACCAGGGGGGCGACGCGCTCGCATCTCGGCTAGCATGACCTGTCTAGGAAGTCTGTCAGGGGGCATGTGAACAACGTGTCCAAACCAACGAAGAATCGATCGCTCCACTCGGAGAAGTAGCTGCTCAACATTAAGATTTCTACGAATACTGACGTTTCTCACTCTGTCGCTTAGAGTAACACCAGCAACGCACCTCAGGAATCTCATTTCTGCAGCTTGTACCCGCGATCTAATTTTTTCGGTCATTACCCAAATTTCATGACCATAGATGAGGGTCGGAACGAACACTGAATTAAAAACTGAGATCTTTGCTTTCACTCCAAGCTCAGCTTTCGGCCGGCGCAGTTCCCTTACTATTGCTCCAGCTTGGCCAATTCTACAGGACAACTCAGTATCACTCCTCCCATCTTTCGTGAAAAAGACCCCGAGATACTTCAACTTCTCCACCTGTTTTAATGGAACTCCATTTATGTGCAGGGTACACTGCACAGGAGTTCGGGAAACAACCATCACTTCCGATTTGTTCACCATTACTTTCATCCCAGCATCACCACAGATGGCTGCAAACCTATCCAGTGCTCGTTGAAGTTCCTCTTTGGATGATGCAAGGATGGCCAAATCATCTGCGAAAAGCAGATGGCTCATCCTGATGCCAGACAATTCGAAACATTGCTCTCCAAGACTGCGCCTCACCATCCAATCCATATATGCTATGAAAAGGAGCGGCGACAGAACAGCCCTGGCGAAGGCCAACGCGCACATCAAATGGACGGGATTCGACACCATTTATCCGTACACAGCTTCTGCAGTTTCCATACAAAGACTGAATGGCTCTCAGAAGAGGCCCACTCAGCGCATAGTCCTGCAAAACTCTCCACAGTGTATCCCGAGGGACTCGGTCATACGCCTTTTCCAGATCTACAAAACACGGATAGACCGGTTTGGCATATTCCCAGGCCTTCTCAAGAATAACCTTCAGAGTAAAAAGCTGGTCGGTTGTGCCTCTGCCAGGCCGAAAGCCGCACTGTTCTTCCCGTAACAAAGGCTCGATTACAGCTCTGGAACGCGTTTCCAACACCTTCGCGAACACTTTTCCCGGAAGACTCAAGAGATATGCCCCTATAGTTGGCGCAATCTCTCCTGTTCCCTTTTTTGAAAATAGGCACAATAACTCCCGTTTGCCAATCGCTAGGTGCCTTCCCGCTATCCCAGGCCACCTTAATGACACGTGTTAGCCATTTAACACCCTCTTCACCCATTGCCTTGAGCATTTCTGGCCGGATTTCATCAACTCCAGCAGACTTGCCAACTTTTAGCGATTTAATCGCTTCAGTGACTTCGTCTACTGTGGGACTATTCTCCGCCCTTATCTCGTCAGCAGTGGGAATGCCATCTTCAGTGTCCTGTTGGGGGTTGAGCAACTCCGAAAAGTGCTCTCTCCATCTGCGCAAGACATCGCTCTAACTTGAAAGAAGTGTACCGTCCTTGGATTTAACCCCTTGGATGATATTTAACTTCCTTCCTCTGAGCCGGCGAATGGTCTGCCAAAATATCTTGTTTGCAGATCTGTAATCGTGCTCCAACTTCTCGCCGAACTTTTTCCATGACTGTTCCTTGGCTGTTCTGACTGCCAGATTGGAAGTCCTTCGCGCCTCATTGTACCGAGCTCGAGAAGATGAGTTTCTACATTGGCTCCACGCAATGTAGGCTCTCTTCTTCTCTCTGATGGCTTCTTGATATCCAGGCGTTTTAAACCAAGCAGTTCTTTTCTCACCACCAGCCGCTACCCCAAGCCGCTTCACTCCACAAACATTTCCTGCAGAGGCAATGACTGCCGATAAAAACAGCTGCCATTCCTCCTCTACATTCGTATGCGGGTCACCAGTCTTGGTTTTCGCCTGGGTGGCAAAGGAATGCTGTGACTGAAAAACAATTTACACAACACTAAGTGGTGATCAGTTGACAAGTCAGCTCCTCTGAAAACTCGAACATCACAAATCATTCTTTGAACAGACGATGGTACAACAAAGAAATCAATCAGTGACTTCTGATTTAAACTGTGCTTGTAGCATGTGTATTTGTGAATGTCTCTGTGTGGGAAAAAGGTGTTCATGATGGACAAGCCATCTGCACAGCAAAAGTCCAACAACTTCCCTCCGTTCCTGTTTTGATCCGGGTCACCGTACCTCCCAATCACACTCCTCCAAGTACTGTCGTCTGTACCCACATGTGCATTGAAGTCACCCATCAGGAGAAAGAAGTCCATTTCTGCCACTCTCTCCAGGGCAGCATCAACTTCGTTCAAGAAGGCCTCATACTCTGACTCTCGATTTGGTGCATAAACCTGAACCAGAGCCAGAGTTGCATTTTATACCTAGCTGCCAGGTTTAAATTCGGCCGATCCTAACCCGGACAACAGACGCCGACCAGGAAGCCGCTCGTTCCGAAACAGACGCTCCTGGATTTCTGTTTTTTGAAGTTCAGCCGTCCCTCTGGGATCAGACGCTAACCAACAAGCCGCACAATATGTAACAGGCGCTGCTGGATTTTATTTAAACCTTCGGGTTCATCTTTTTCAGGTATAACTTTACTGCCAAGGGTTGCCCCACAAGAAGTTTATACTCCTGGACAGCATCACTTATGCCTGAAGATTGCTTCCTCCAGTGGATTTCAGTCGGCTCCTACGACAGGCATACCTTACCTCAAGGCTATTCTTAAACCCGACCTTGCAGGGTAATATATGTACATATTTAAAAAAAAATGAAAACAAAAAACAGTTCAATCAGTTTATCTCAAAACTTTTTATCTGAAACTACTACTGACAACTCAGGTACTGCTTAACATTGTAGACGTACCAGAGGTTCCTTAATCTTTTGATGTTGTATCAACCTGTCCGTGCGTTTAGGGTCGTGGAGCTTTTTAATGGCATTATTACAGTAGGAAAAGAGTCATAAGGTGGTCCGCTCCTTTCCTATAAGGCACATTTAATTGGCTGCCCGGAAACGGAGACATCCACCTAATTTTCTTGCAGGTCTTATACTCAATCACGGTAGCCACAAGGCGTTAAAAGAAGCAAGGATATTGGCATTACAGAAATGCGCACGCTTTTTACCACTGCCATTCCTGTCTCTTATTGCACTTACTTAAAAATGAATTAAAGAGGAAAAGACATATTGTTACAAGTCATCGAAGTCTTTCACTTGGCGGAGCGCCATTCTGGTTCACTAAATTAACCTATCTTTTGGGGCCAATAATAATGGTTAAATGTAAAAAAGTGTAAACAGTCTTCCTTTAATCATTTAGCGGTTACCTATTTGAATTTACGATTCATAACAATTGAATCGTTTCGGATATCGAATTGTCTGTTTCATTTCATACATCAGGAAGATTTACATTAACAGACCTAGGTCACGATAAATCCAGGGGATACGTGAGTCAAGACTATTTTTCAGGCTTCCAACTTGGCAAAAACACAATTATTGTATTATTCTCAGCAACAAAGCACTAGAAACTTTACTTCCATTCATATGAGCATACACATATATGGTACCTACATGTGTTAGAAAGCCATTCATTTCATTCAGCATTCAAGGGTGCAATAGCATTTTGTGTACCTATATACACAATTTCCTTCTACGCATGTGCGGTTTTAGAATTAACTGTCCTGCTACGGCTACCGCTATGGTTAAGGAAAGTTGCCTGCATATGCATGAAACTGTTTACCGAACATAAAAAACCAACGTAAACTGAATAAGTTACTGAATTTAAAGTTTAAATTATTACAATAGTGCACCGGCTAGTCGATTCAAAGTAATGTGTCATCAGACATGTGGGTACAAAACGATACATGAATGACAAAATAAAGCAAAAAAGAAAAACAGAAAGGGGCCCGGTCTTTTATGATTCTCTTATTTTCTCCAGAAAGTAGGTACTATTCGTATTGTATTCAATTCATCATTCGATGGGTTGGGCGGGTGGCTCTTCTATGCAATGACTGCCTGGCGACGACTAAGTTCTCTTGGTGTTGCATTGTGGTTGTGAGTTTGCGACTGTGCTGTGTGAATCATTTCCGTGGTGGTAGTTTTTTCTCATTAGAAGAGATTGTCACATTATTGTATTCTACTCAATTTTCCTCTGTTCTTGTGTTACAGGAGAACTCAAACTCATGTGCATATGAAGTCATAGGGGGACGATTTATTACACAGAATTCAGTTGTTCATTAGTTCTATTCCTGAGCACTTTGTGTTTGTATTTTTCTGTGTTCATTTAAACTTTCGATTCGTATAGTTCATAATCGGTATCCTTGCTCTGAAATATTTTTTCCCCAATATAATAATCTGGAAAATACTATAAAAACATAAAAAAATTCCCAAACGCAATGAAAACACACGAAGCTGGATACTTAACCGACGTCTAAAAGTTATGTGATACCTACTTAGGACATTTCTCCTAATACATAAATACATTCGTACTTCCGTTATTTCTTTTACTGAACTAATCTTCTGTGCATTGAATAAAAGAAATTACGTTTTTAAGCATCGTATACCTATTGTTCATACTTACATAGGTATGAGAAAAAGTAATTTAACTTACAATCCTAAGTCAAAGACCTATAGCTAAACATGTACGTACCAAATCAAAATTTTGATGAAAATATATTCGCTTTGATAAGAATATATTATGCTAAAATGCGATTTTCAATGCCCGAAGTCATTGTAGCCTTGTAATACAAACACACATTTTGCTCGCGTGAGTAAACTAAATGAAAAGAAATTAAATGATGAAAGGATAGAAAACCTGTAATCCTTATTACAGAAAGGAGCAGTAAAATAAATTTTAAACATTTTGACGGTGCATTCTTTTTAAAATTACAAAAGAAGTTCCTACCTACTGAAATCAAGATAATAATGTGTCGTGTGCTAAAAAAAAATTTTTTACTAAATTTATGCTTGAAAAGGCTTTAGTAAAACATAATTTCATAACAAACAGTTGGTGAATCTAATACTATTCAGTTGACATTATATAAAAATTTAATATCGGATCACTCTGCATCTTGGAAGAGTTGAAAAGCAGAATGGATTTAGTAGCTCAAGTATTTGCATGTAGGTACCAATATTTTTTAAAGACTCAAAGATTAACATATCATAATAATTTGGTCTAAGAACCTTGAATATTTATGTAGGTGGGTAGGTACCTACCTACATAATTCGCTCATAATGTGTATTTAATAATAATAGGGAAATGTGTTCCTTGGACTTACCATATAGAGACTTAGTGTTAACAATGGATAATTTCATTGGTCGTTGTCTTCAATTGTAATTTAACTAAAACGAGAAGTCTAGTAGTTGAACACCAATTCAAAAAATCTTGGGGTGGAATCCTCTTAAGTGATAGATGATGGTAAAATGTTGATTATCAAAATTGACCATCACCCAGTTCTAGCTCTCTGTAAAGTTGATGTCATTTCAATACACAGTGCTTCTGAAATAACCTTAATTAACATTTATTTACATTTTTTGGCAAGTGCAATTACATTTTATTACTGCGATGTAAAAATGTATGCACATAATTATAAGTTCTTATTTTCCTTTCAATAACTTTAATTCACTAATTCAAGGTTTCAAGCAAATAAACGCCAAATCGAGAATATGGCCGATTTCATGGCAGCATACCCCTAATTACCGAAAAGCTACGATTCACTTTTATGTGTTGGAAAAGCCACTCCAAAACAAGTGATAAAGTGCAAGAGTTCGTCTGAAACGAACTTCTAAATCTAAATACCCGACCCAATTATGTCAATTATTTGTATTGGCCCTCAAAAAAGGGCGTAGGCTGAAAATTAAAATCAATTAACTCTAATTTCGTTGGAATTATGAGAAAATGCGTTAAAAGCGAATATTAATACTTAAAGGAACAGTTTTTCTTCCCAAAAGCGCCCTCTGAAAGTGGGCGGAGCTCAATGCTTTGTATGCATTCAACTTAGCAAATGGTAAATCCTTAAATATTTGTCATAATTCTTTTTTCGATTTATAATGAATTTCCCGAGAAATCAGGTTTTCAAAGATTTAAGGTGTTAAAAGTGTGCATGGTCAATAGAGTGGGCGGTCCGATTTTTGTCCAATTAAAGGCTTCTGGCCAATTTTACTCTCCACCAAAATGTGAGGTCATATGTTTTGTCTATCTTGACCAAAAAGCATTTTGAAATAAAATGTAAATTCGAGGTTGTCTGACATTCAAGTCAATTGTGCAATTTTAATACCTTGTCGGTAAAAAATACGAACCAAGCAACGCTGCAAGTTTCAGTTCCCTAGCTCAATTTTAAAGACCTCAAAACTGCATACATACGGACGGACGGACATGGATTAATTGACTCACCCGTCGGTCTCGATCACATCTCTAAAAGGTCTTAGGGGTCTACGGTGATTATTTCACTTTGTTGCAAACTTTGCATTAAAATTAATATACCCTTGGTCGGGTATAAGAAACCGGAACATTTTTGCAGGTTGTTAACTCAAAATTGGCATCGAGTGGCAGAAATCGTCGATGGAATATTATTCCGAAATAATGTCGCGCGATTTTCTTTTAGAATTTAAAATTTCAATGTTAAGTTGCGTCCTCTCTTTTTTAAAAGAGTTTATGTGATGAAAAATGTGATGATCAACTATCAGTTTTCACCTTAGACGATTCCAGTGCTTGATGAGTGGTGCCAAATTATCTTGTAACATGTCACCAGCTAATCGCACTTCATTTAATGAAACGTTGTGATTATTATGATGGTTTGATTATCCAAACATGATAGCAACGCATCCAGATATGATAGTCATTTCGTTACCAATTGAAACAGGTGGGAAAGTGCAACAGTGCGTATGCAAAAAAATTGTCGCCGTACAGTATGCGCTAGGCGTGAGAGATGAGGACATAAAAATATTTGAATGCGCTAATGCTGCCAATGTATAGACCAAGAATTAAGACGTACTGTCGACAATTTTGTGTATGATCCTGACTACGCATTCCTTGTTGTAATCAGCGCAATAACTTACCATGAGAAGCAAACAAAAAATTTGCGAATCGTAAGGTGGAAATATGAAATGATTTAACTTTGATTTGCATAAGAAGAAGACGACCAAACAGCTCAAAGGAAAACAAAGTAAAAAGACGATACTTAGTTGTAACTTGTATCTAGAAAGAATGATCGATTGCTTCATTGTCTAGAGGCGGCTGTCCACAGCTCAGCACACATACTGCAAGGGCAGATCTGTGGAAACAGCTTTACATACGCTAGTACGATCCATTGAGAATTCCCTTCACCACAAGGAGTACATAATGGAAGCTTTCCCCGATATAGAAGGCGCCTTCAATAACGTCAATACATCTGCGATCTTGGGAGCACTGTCGGCTCTATAGATGGCACACTTGGTGAGTAAATTAATCAACCAATTAATTCAAAGCTAGGTGTGACCACTGCCAGAAGATCGATCAGTAGAGGAGCCCCACTTTTGAACCTAGCGGTGAAGGAACTGCTGGTTATCCTGGATCACTAATGTGGATGACGTTGCCATTGCTGTTTCCAAAAGGCACCTAAACATCTAAAAATAACAACTTAAAAATGCTCTTTACAAGATAACACAATGGACTGACTGCTGCTAGGTGTCAAACCCCACAAAACTGAACTCGCCCTCTTTACCAGGAACTTCGAAATCCCACATATTGGCCCCCTTCAATCAAGGGCACTAGTCTTATCTTTTCTAATGAAGCTAAACATTTGGGTCTCATTTTAGTCAGAAAGCTTAGCTATAAATTTAATATACAGGAAAGGTTTCGGAAACCTGCATTAAGTCAAGCCAGAATCACCCACTGGCTATAGACCTCAGTGGTTAGACCGATACTGACATGGAACGGTTTTCTGATAGAGCACCTTGGATAAAGCTATAAATCATGACAAGCTGAGTTAAATCCAAAGCTCAGCCTGCTTATGTATAAGCGGAGCACTTCGCGAAACTGTCTCAGCACTATTGGATATCCTGCTCCATCTAATTCCCCTTGACATCTTCAGAAGATAAACAGCTACAATCACGGCTACTTGCTTCAAAGCAGCCTCTCTGTAGACCGACAGCGAGATAGAACACTCTGTTATTCGGAACGCTTTCAGGTTCCCTTCTTGAAAAATATACTTCACCATATCAAAAGTAGAGTTTGACCAGAACTTCCAGAGAAACATCCCCCTAGGTCCTCATGGGATGAGGGTGCTCCTCTGGAATGTGAATCGATCCACTTCTTAACCCATGGGTCAAAGACAAATGATAGGTAGGTGGTCTCTCTTTCCGACTTCCGGATAATTGTAGTGTATTTCAAGCTGATCTCAACCAGATATGGCCAAAGCTAGATCTAAACGCTCCAAAAGCTTGATAGCTCTCAATAAATTGCGCATGACTGCCACAATCAGTGTCATTGCAGACACTGTCGGATAGGTAGGCATGCAACACGGCTTGGTGTCTATTCTTAAGACTTCTGCAGGTGCTGCATGGATGACGAAGACTAAGAGGCCACTCTCCACCTTCTCTGTACATATCCCGCTCTCTCTGAAAACCGAATACTTCACCTGGGAGCTTTCCTCTATAATGATCTTAGCGATCTTAGTACTACCGACCCAAAACATCTTTCACGCTTTATCAATAGCTTAAAATGGTTCAACGAGTAGGAGGGATCTCTTGATCCACGAGGTATTACAATGGTCTAAGTGTGTCGGTTTCTTTGAACCCGACTGCCACTTTAACCTAACCTTACTTTTATTACAGAAAAACATTTAGTTTCACTTCGTGTGTGTCTTCCATTGTCGGTTCATTGTTGCAAGAGCCAAGGCATACTACGTCGCGCACCGACAAATTTATTCTCTTTGGGATTGGTTGGCGCAATGCTCAATGCCATAATCTCTGTTGGTTCCACCTTATTGTGTGAGTGCTTAGGGCTTGGGGGTGGGCGTGTAGCTTTATAACTAGTATTTGTACAGAATTTGGTACCCAGAGCTCAAGTCTCAAATATATTATGTTCGCGATGTTAAAGAATCTGTAGGTATGTGACAACTATGTTATGCAAAAAGATTTAAGGTATCCTTAGGCCCATTTGTGGTCAACAAATGTATGCTGTGTGTGTTAATCTCTTCACATACAAGGGGACCTACAATTTTTTGCCGAATCCCAACGGCACCTTGAGAAGACAAATGATACTCTTTGTCTATTGTATATTTGTCTAGCGCTTCCTATTCAACGCGGTTGTATCTTAGCAATTCCAGGGATCTGAAAAAGTTTTGAAGAAGGAGTCAAAAAAATCTTGTGAGAACAAATGAAAGTGTTCTTGTGTTTAGATAATTGTGTTGTAGATAATGGCGCCAAACCTAAAGAAGACTACCATGCCTACATCCTCGTCAATTGCTGCAACAGTTGGATGTGTAGCAGGGGTGGAATCCTTTAAAGTGATAGTGATACCAAAACTGACCATCACCCAGTTCTTGTTCTCTGTAACTATCCTTATTTCCACAATCTTTCTAGCAATACTTCATCAAAGCAAAGATGTGGGCTACTTGTCCATAAATCCAGTCCGCATAGTCATGTCACTAATATCTCCAATATATCCGCGATTGCAGTGAGATTGAATCAAAAATTAAATTCACCGTCATATCCATCTATATTCCACCTGACCAAACATTCGAAAGCAACAATCTCGAAAACATTATAGGCAATATAACCACTCCTATCATCCTTGCAGGTGATTTTAATTCATAGAGCCCTTCTTGGGGATCAGCCTCTAGCAATGCCCGCGGAAAAAAAGTTGAGAATTTTATAGCAAACGCTGGTCTACAAATTTTAAATAATGGACAACCAACCCACTTTTCCATGCACAAAACGTTCATTCACGTCGACTTAACCCTTTCAACTCACTCTCTTATTCCCCATTCGACGTTCTTATCGGAATGCTGCTGTCTCCTCCTTAGCAGTTCGAATTGGGAAAGCAGGTAATGACAACAGTTTGAGTGCTGCGGAGTGCGAACACTGCAAAACTCGACTGTTAGAACTTGCTGAGGCAACTAATGCTTGCATTTAGGTGGAGAGCTGTGGTTTGAAGGACGGAACCTTTTGGGTGAAGACCTCATCGCAGCAAACCTCTGAATGGCTATGCAGTATGGTGCCGAAAATCCCTCCCCTTAGGACCTCAACTTTTGAGGTCTACAAACCACCCAAGCTAACGCGAGCCGTCTGCTGGATCCCTGGGAAACTGGGGAAAACGGCGGATGTGCTGAAGCGTTTGCGAGCCCAGAATCCTGGCCTCGACACAAAAGCCTGGATTGTCCGTTTGCATAGACCAAAAAAAAATCGTCTTAATGAAGATGGTAGTTGTTTGGTCGTGGGCATGGACATGGCTTCTGCCGAGGTCATTGAATCTAGGTACAACATGCGTCCCTATCTGCATTTTGGTAGGATTCACTTCCGTTTCAATGCCAAACAGCGCTAATAGTGTACGTAACCCTGAGTCTACATCCATAATGTTTACTCAGATTAACCTACAGCACTGCAAGGCCTCTACTGCTCTTCTAAGTAGCAGGCTTGCGGCATGTAGTACAAAAACATGCATAACATCCATTCAGGAACCATGGGTGTGGAAAGGTAACATCTGTGGTCTTGGTGGGTTGAGTGCTTCACACGATATTTTTTACGATAAGAAGTCCGAAAGACCTAGGACTTGTCTTATCGCATCCAAATCCTTAGAGGCCGTCACGATCGAAAGGTTTTGTGCCCAAGATCTGGTTGCTGCCTCTATTCCCTGCCATGCTAACGGCAAATGGGAAACCTTTGTCGTTGCCCCGGCCTACTTCCCCTATGACTCTTTGACTCCTCCTCCACCAAAGGCAGTTGTTGAGCTTGTAGATTATTGTGAATCCAAAAGATTGGGTCTCGTCTTGTGCTGCGATGCTTATGCTCAGAATACTGTCTGGGGCAGCAGCAAATGTAACGCAATGAGATGAATTCCAAAAGACGGAGATCGTCTTTTGGAATTCATCTTATCGTCTGACATTACCATCAATAATTTGGGTCACAGACTCACTTTTGTTACCGCCAGGAGACAGCAGGTAATTGACCTTACCCTGTCCAACAAGTTTTCAAGGACTATCGCAAAATGGAGGGTATCGCCAGATAGCACCCTGTCAGATCACAGATACATCGAATTTCGAATCAATTGCGAAGTTCTTCCTTTGCAAGAGAGGAAAAGTCCGAGAAAAACGAATTGGTCACAGTTTAGAGAGGAGCTTGGCCACTCTGTTCAAGTTCCACTCAAACTGAGTTCACGACAAGGGGTAGAGATGTCTGCTCAAAATCTGAACAGCATCCTTACCCGTTGTTTTGAACTCGCGTGCCCAGTTACGAAAAACCTCCGTAGAAAATCGGTACCTTGGTGGAATGCCGAACTGCAGCGTATTCGCAAAGAGACCAGGAAGCTCCTGAATCGGTCCTTAAAAACCAATTTAGTAGAAGACTGGAATCTATATCGATCAAGGCAAAAGGATTTTAAGAGACTTATTCGCAAGTCGAAAAATGACTCTTATAAAAAATTTTGTGACGAGATCGAATCTCTAAGTGAAACTAGTAGGCTTGTGAAAGTTCTTCAGAGGAACAGGCCAAGCAGACTAGCTTCAATACTCAAACCTGACGGCACCTACACTGAGACCAAGGCGGAGACCTACAGTCTTCTCCTTGAGACTCACTTCCCGGGAAATCAGGTCACCACGTGCTCTTCAGTGGTACCGGCAACGGTGGCCACTGCAGAACCAGCGAACACAACGCGGCTTAACTGGTACATTGCATCTAGAGTGGTGAGTGATGACGCTATCAAATATGCTATTGCATCTTTTGAGAGCTTTAAGTCACCTGGTCCAGATGGAATCTACCCGGTTATGCTGAAGCAAGGTTTAGGTCAGCTGTTACCCACGTTGAAAAGAATTTTCACTGCGAGCCTTGCCTTGGCTTACATACCCACCCTTTGGCGTATGGTTAAAGTCGTTTTCATACCAAAACCTGGTAAGTCAGACTATAGCCTAGCTAAAAACTTCAGACCCATAAGGCTGTCTTCCTTCCTGATGAAAAGGTTAGAGAGACTGGTTGAACTGTGCGTGCGCAAAGTTGCTCTTCGTTTGCACCCTCTTTCTGAGATGCAACACGCTTATCAGCGCGGAAAATCCTACGAAACTGCGCTTCAAAACCTTGTTGGTAGGATTGAATGTGCTCTTGACCAGAAGAAGTACGTGCTGGGCGTTTTCGTCGATATTGAGGGTGCTTTTGATAACGCGACGTTTGATAGCATGTGCAACTCAGCCGAGCAACATGGTGTAGATGAAACATTAGTTCAATGGATCAGGGCAATGCTAATGAACAGGACGCTGATAACCGAAGCAGATTGTGGCAAGTGCGTCATAGCTGAGGTAAACAAGGGCTGCCCGCAAGGTGGTGTTCTGTCTCCTCTTTTATGGTGCATGGTTGTAGACTCTCTACTATCGGCTCTCAGCCTTCCTGGAACCTACACACAAGCCTACGCGGATGATGTCGCCGTTCTTTCTGTCATCTCAAACCTAGGGACTGTGTGCTCTCAGGCGCAGAGATCCCTGGACTTGATCGATGATTGGTGCACTAGGAATGGGCTTTCAGTGAATCCTCTTAAAACTACGGTTGTTCTCTTTACGAGAAGGAGGAAGGTCACTGGTCTGACTCAACTAGTGCTTAAAGGTGTCACTATCCCGATATCCGATGAAGTCAAATATCTTGGAGTAATCCTTGATAGAAAACTTCTATGGTCTAAGCATGTTGAATCCAAAACCGAAAAAGCATTGTCCACCTTCTGGCAGTGCAGAGGCGCTTTTGGCAAGACATGGGGCTTATCTCCGAAAAAGGTCCTCTGGATCTATACTGCCATGGTTAGACCACTCCTCTCATACGCATCGGTTGTTTGGTGGAACAGGCTTTCGCGGAAACCTGTTACTGCCTCTTTTGCCAAACTCCAAAGAACGGCTTGTCTTGGCTGCACAGGAGCCTTCCCTAGCACGCCGGGCTCTGCTCTAGATGCTTTGATGAACCTCCCCGCCCTTGATATATTTATCATGGGGTGTACGCTGAAAACCATCTTTCGCTTAAAGAGAGGTGGTTTTCGGTATCACACGCATTGGAATTTTGAAGAACTTGTTCGAGAATTGTCCTTTGACCCCTGTCTTATGGACATGCCCTCTGACGCAATGACCCCAGAAATCCTTTTGCGACAAAATTACCAAGTCAACTTTCCTCAGGTAATGAAATGGCTTCGGCCAGACTCTGAGCCAGGGAAAGAATGCCATCGTATTTTCACGGATGGCTCCAAAACCGGACAGGGGTCTGGTGCTGGAGTCTTTGTGGGAAGCGAGAACATTAGACTCCACTACCCCTTAGGAAAATATGCGTCTGTCTTCCAAGCGGAGATTTTCGCTATCCTAATGGCTATGCGCTATATTGTGACTAACAGGTGGAGGGCAAGAAGCATATGCGTTTGCAGTGACAGCCAAGCCGCTCTAAATGCGTTGCTCAACCCTCTAACCTCGTCCAAGATAGTGCTCGAACTCAAGAATTCGTTGAACTTAGTCGGAAGGCTAAATGCAGTGAATCTTGTTTGGGTTCCAGGTCATACTGGTATCCAGGGAAATGAGATCTCTGATGAGCTTGCCAGACTTGGCTCAGAAGAGGTTTTCTCAGGACCCGAACCTGCTTTAGGCCTGCCTGTATCTGTTGTCACGTCTGCCATTGATACTTGGGTTTCTCGTGAGCACAGGGCACGTTGGCGTGACTGCGATGGGTGCAGACAGACTAAACGACTACGCCCAGACATCTGCGAGGGGTCAGCGTCTTTTCTTCTATCTCTTAGGAGAATCGATTGCAGACTTCTTGTAGGCGTCCTTACCGGCCACCAAGCTTTTGCTAGACACTTGAATGTGTTAGGCTTAAGCGAAACCACCACCTGTCTTGCCTGTGGAGAGGACGACGATACAGCGGAACACTTTCTCTGTAGTTGTCCTGCCTTTGCTCGCATCAGGTGGCGGATCTTTGGGGCTGACGTGGTGAGTGCCGAACACCTAAGCTCTTCATCACTGAAGCTCCTTCTCATCTTTCTTCGAAAGACGGGTAAACTAAATACATTAATGTAAGGTGTCTGCATGGTAGTACAATGGACCAGTAGTTGTGTCTGAGTGCTCCATCGGATAGTAGCAACCTCCAACAAAAACGAAAAAAAACCCCATTCGACCTGGTCCATTTTTGATGATCTACACGGTAGCGACCACTACCAAATCATAACAACCTTATCATTCGGAAACCCTAAAATCTTGTCTTAGCCCATACAAAGATTTCTAACAGACATAGCCGATTGGGAATTATTCCAGCTCGAAGTCTCTAAACAGTTATCGTCTCGACCAACTTCAGCATCACTAGATCAATTCACTCTGCCGCTAATATATCGATTCCCCAATCAACAAATACAGTCCACAAAAAATCAGTCCCTTGGTGGAAAAGGGATTTAAGTAGTCTCCGCGAGTTGAAACAAAATGCTTGGAAGAACTTTAAGAAATCACAAACCGATTCGAACTCGATTCACTATCGCAAAACCAATGCTCAGCTTCGCAGGGCTGTCAAACTTGGAAAAGTTGACTGTGTAAAGAAATTCACGTCTGGTATCAATCTAAACTCATCCCCCAAAAAATTATGGTGTGACATAAAATGTCTTACAAGGAATTATGTTCCCCATACCATAAGAACCATTAAAACGGAAACAACATCTATTCATTTATATCATTGTCCCAATGATATAAATGAATACTTCGCAAAGTGCTGAGAGAACTCCCAAAATGACTTCAATTTCCACTTCAATTTCCTTTGTCTTAATAGGTGCGCTTTTACATTTAGATACATTTATAACTTCTGCACTCTCAGAAAAAAACCACATTTCGATCCTTTCTATTGACTTCGAAGGCATTCGATTGAATTGGTCTTCATGTAATTTTAAAACAGTTGGAAAATGGAAAATCGGCCCAAAAATAGTTGTAAAAGCCTTCCTCACCGGTAGAAAATTCCGCACAAGAGTTAACAACTTATTCTCATCCTTTCATAATCTTAAAAATGGAATTCCACAAGGATCGCCCTTTTCAGTAATTTTATTCATAATTGCATTCAATGAATTAAGTAACATAATTAGACTGTATCCGCAAGTAAACCATGTTTTCTATGCGTACGATTTAATTATTTTTCTAAATGTAAAGACTTAACTTCATTATCAAATATCTTTGCCCAAATTATTGTAGACATATCAAAATGGTGTAATACCTCTGGATCAAAAAATTTCTGTAGAAAAAAGTGAATTATTGCACATGTGTAAAAAACACAAATGTCAGGAATTTGCTTCAGGAGCATAAATTACTAGATAACTAGATATTCAACTTCGGACATGTAAAAGCTTTGCCCACAAGCTGAAATTGATGAATTTACCCATTCTCCGATATTTGCTTATAAATGTGAGTAAATTTATGAATTCGTCACATCCATGCAATTTCGTTTTACTGGAGTTCTGCAAATGGGTAGAACACTTGAAGTAGTAGAACTTTCTTGAAGTCTCTCACTGGCCCCCCTCAATCCTGCTGACAGTGGTTTACACCGTAACGGTTATCCCCAGCCCCCATTACCCTCGGTTGAGTCTTCAACCAATCAATAATTTATTGGGGACCTTCGGAACAGGTTTACACCGTCACTGGTTGCCTAGACCCCTTCCACCCAAACGGGTAGTTGTCATTTAGGTCCTTGGGCTGGCAACACCTTGCGGGGGCAGCCACCCAACCTAACCTCACATATCGTCAGCGAAAAATAACTGATGTTCTTTCGGGTCCGTCAGTTTTCGTTCAAGCAGACAATCAAAAACTACAATAATAAGTAATGGACTTTGGACGCATCCCTGGTGTATACAGACTTTCATTGGGAACTCATCATTAGCCCCGGAAGGACATCTTACTCTTAACTTTGCTCCCTTATACATGTCCATGTATCAGGCTTCTGGAACTCCTCGTTTTCTTAGCGCCACTCATATCGAGTGACGTGGCAACCGAAAGTGATGATGATAATGGTGACTGTCTAGAACACGATCTTTATTGTGTGCGACATCAGCTTGATAAAATATTCGGTAATTGTCAAAGCTCCCTGTAGGTGATACTTTTCCTTTGTACAAAGGAAGTAAATAACTTTCCCTCCACTGATTAGGCATTCGATCACCTCTTATTAGTTTAGAGATGAAGGTCGTGAGCCAACTGGATCCGCTGCCTCCCACTTTATTACCAAAACTCTGAGGGTATCTGATACGGCCCAACCGCTTTCCGCTTTTTGGAGTACTTGACAGCCTTCCCAACCTCTTCGACTGTTGTGCCTGGCAGTTCTTTCCAGTTGGGAGTGGTTAATTTTGGAAAGTATTGCCTAGAAAAGTATTCATTCCAGATTCCATCACAATACTGTCACCACCCGTAAAGAATTTCGCCGTCATCCACAAATATCTGTCCCTGAGCATTGTTGATGAGCTTTGACAAACGAATCTCCTGGGCGTTTCTTCTCCTCTGAGCGGAAATTTTGAAGATTTTGGCCCTCTTATTCAAGGTGCTTAAAAAGCTTTATTTAAAATTAAAATAAAAACAGAAATTTGTTACTTTACAAAAAAGTATATCATAGCATTGTGTCTGCCAAGAACTGGCAGCGGCTTGAACTTAAACATCAATTGGTGTTCCACTTTCGGGGAACCATCGTAGGCCTAAAACTGTGGTGGAACTCACTTAACTTGAGCTCTCTTTTGACATTCTACGCTGTTGGGTACGACATTTCATTTGTTCGATCTCCATCTATCAAGCACGTAAACTGATGATCCCAGCAATTCTTTCATCTCTAAACAGCGCTTCCGTGCTTTTGTGACATCTTGGGTACCAGTTAGGTAGTTAAATAGTGTGTAGAAATTTCTCTCTACTGCAGACGCATCATGCGGAAACTGTACTTGTTGATCCTCACAAATCGTATCATTGCCCGAACAGAGCAATGTGGGGCTGATGTCAAACCGCAAGATACCCGGGCCAACCAATATTCTTTTATTCCACTGGATTTTGGTGGTCGCCGAAAAATTCGTCGCAGATTCTACTGATCGGGGTGAATTTTTACCTGGAGAAACATCTTTTTGATGCCAGATGTGGTTGCAACCGGATGGCATCGTACGTAAGTGCTTGATGAGTGGTGCCAAATTATCTTGTTACATTTCACCAGCTAATCGCACTTCATTTAATGAAACGTTGTGATTATTACGGTGGTTTGATCATCCAAAACATGATAGCAACGCATCCAGACATGGTAGCCATTACCAGGAGAAAAATGCGGCTACCAGGAACTACAACATTCCACATATTGGCCCCCCTTCAAACAAGGGCGCAAGTCTAATCTTCGCTGATGAAGCTAAACGTCTGGGTCTCATCTCAGACAGAAATTAGCTGTAAATCTAGAATACAGGAAAGGGTTCGGAAAACAACATAAGCACTTTTTTCCTGCAAAAAAGTCATTGGAAACAATAGTGAACTTCAAGCCAGAATCACTCACTAGTTATATACCTCAGCCGTTAGACCGATACTGACGTATGGAACGGTTCTAGATCAATGGGTCAAAGACAAATGATGAGGTAGGTGGTCTCTATTTCCGACTTCCGGATCTTACTTACGTACTTAAGGTGAAGCTACAGTCCGGGGTGGACCTGGGCCTCAGCCAACAAGCTTCGCCAGCCAGCTCTGTCCCTAGCTAGTCGTCTCCAGTTTCGCACGCGAAGTTGGCTGAGGTCCCCTTTTACTTGCGTGCGCCACCTGAGTCTAGGTGCTCCTCTACCGTGCCGTCCCTGCGGTGTGGATTCATCCGCGGTCCATCCTCTCTAGATGACCCAGCCATCGTAGACGTTGTGTTTTGACTCTTTTGGCTAGGCCGGTATCGCTGTACAGCCCGTACAGTTCGATGTTATATCTCTTCCTCCACCCTCCGTCTATGCAGACGGGACCGTATATCGTCCGAAGAATTTTCCTCTCGAAGCAGCCCCGCCTTTGACAGGGTCCATGCTTCTGCACGGTAAAGCAGGACTGGGATGATGAGGGTCTTATAAATGGACACCTAAGTGGCTCGAGAGAGGGCTTTGCTACTCAATTGCCGTCTTAGCCCTAAGAAACACCGATTGGCAAGAGTTATCCTTCGTTTGATTTCAACGCTGGTGTCATTGTCTGAATTGATAGCGGAACCCAGGTAGACAAAGTCCCTAACTACCTCAAAGTTATAGCTGTCGATGGTGATGTTTTGTCCAAGACGTAGATCATTGTAGTATTTTTCAATCTGAACTCAACCAGATATGGCCAAAGCTAGATTTTAAACGCTCCAAAATCTTGATAGCTCTTAATAGATTGCGCATTATTGCTACAATCCACTGTCTGATAGGTTGACATGAGACACGGCTTGGTGTCTATTCTAAAGACTTCTGCAGGATCACGAGGAAGAAGAGGCCACTCTCCACCTTTTCTGTACATATCCCGCTCTCTCTAAAAACCACAATCTTCACCTGGGAGCTTTACTCTATATTTATCTTAGCGATCTAAGATCTACCGACCCAAAACATCTATTGCGCCTTATCAATAGCTCAAAATGGTTCAACGAGTAGGAGGGATCTCTTGATCCACGTGGTATCACAATGGACCTACATAAGTCTAAGTGTGTCGGTTTCTTTGAACCCGACTGCCACTTTACCTAACCTAACCTTACTTTACTTTACTTTTATTACAGAAAAACATTCAGGTTCACGTCGTGTGTGTCTTCCATTTGCGGTGCATTGTTGCAAGAGCCAAGGCATACCCAGTTGTGCACCGATAAAATAATGCTTTTGGATTGGTTGGCGCCGTGCTCAATACCACCATCTCTGTTGGTTTAGCCTTATTGTGTGAGTGCTTAAGGCTTGGGGGTGGGCAGATAGCTTTATAGAATTTTCCATACAACATACAAGGGGACCTACATTTTTTTGCGATTCAAAATGGCACCTTTAGAAATTTTTCAAGACAAATGAAACTTTCTCGGAGGGCTTGTCAGACCCTCGTGGAGGTGGGGATCGTGAAATAGAACAAGTCTTTTTTTAGGTGCCAATGGCAGAGTTTGAACCCAGACCTCCGGCGCAGAAATTTTTTGAGCCCTGACACACTTTAACCACCACGCCACGGCACCCCACTCAAAGCAGGTTTGGCTGTAAGAAATTTAGTGATTCCTATTCACCGAGGTTGTATCCCAGCAATTCCAGGGATCTGAAAAAGTTTTGAAGAAGGAGTCAAAGAAATCTTGTGAGAACAAATAAAAGTGTTCTTGTGTTTAAAACAATTTGGTCTCCACCTTTCTTACAGCTTCGTTTCATAAAGAATATGTTGTAGATAATAGTGCCAAACCTAAAGAAAACTACCATGCCTACATCCACGTCAATTACTGCAACAGGTGAATGTATAGCAGCTTGATCCAGCTAAAACCTCATAATAGTTCTATCGGCATCCCTGTTACTCTATGGTAACGTTTGCCCCTAAAAGGTCTTAGAGGTCTGCAGTGATTATTTCACTGTGCTACAAACTATGCATTAAAATTAATGTACGCTGGGTCGGGTATAAAAATTAGATGCTGTCATACGCGGCCTTGAAATCGATGAAAAGGTGGTGAGTATCGCTTTGAAATCCCGGGGCCTTTTCCTGTCACAATGTGAATACTTGATATCTGAAGCCACACTGATAAGTGCCTACCAGAGTATTGACAAATGCCTTAGGCATTCACACAGTACAGCAGAAAAGATCTTAACAGCAAAAAGTACCGGTAAAACGTTTTTTTTTTTGGGGGTGGCCTAGTATTGGGCGCCCTAGCTGCCTATACTAGGCCAAAAAATTTGCGATTTCTTTGATTGACTCACATTTTTAACATGGACTTACAATGCATAAATTCAGGCCAACGAACTTTATTATTTCGTGTAATAATGTAAATATGATTCGTATTTAACTCTTGTCTAATTGTTTGCTTTGCTTTCGTTTAAGTTAATGTGGGGAAAAAAGGATCTTGTTGAGTTGTAAAGTATAATACGTAGTGATCATCTTATGCATTGTGCATTTATTAGTTTAAGACGACAATACAATAATACAACAATTATCATGTTAAATAAAAACTTATCACATTGATTTGATGTTTTCATTATTTTTCTTTTTGTCAAAGGTTCGGGCGATGGAACAACGGCTGAGTGAATGGCCAAGACCTTCATATGCAGACTCATTAGCCCATCAAAACCAAACGCAGACATTGGTTCAGCAACCACTTCTACCCATAAAATCAGTACCCGATGCTGAAAAAACTATCACATCTCTAGAAATCCAAGTTGAAGAGCAGCGTCAGTTACGCCTCCAAGACGCTAGGCAAGTCGAAGCAAAAGCTGCAAAAATCAAAGAGTGGGTTACTAATAAGCTGCGTGAGTTGGAGGAACAGAACCAGATTCTTCGCGAACAAAACGTCAAGTGCAACCAACAGTTAGACCTTCTGCGAAATCATATAGAAAACCAACCGAACCGACATAGTACTATTCTCTCAGCTTGTCCAGTCCGTTATAGCCTCAGTTTAGATGTTCAAGATTTTGTGTCAGAAAAACGAGAAAGTAGACGACGAAGTGAGTCATTAGATACTCAAGAAACCATTAAGCCACTTACAGCTAGCTTTCCTCATCACAAACACCGAAGAAACTTATCAATGGAGTCACATGAACTAGAACGCAATTTAGTAGCGGCTGTAGATGGTTTGACATTAACCCCAATTTCTGGTAGACCCAGTAGCTCGGATACTGATACCGCTCACGATTATGCGGAGATCTATACTCCTTCAAGAGAGAAGCTGCCCACATGGCTACCGAACAACCATATCATAACTGGGAGTGGAGGTAGTATATCGACAACCACAGCTAGTGATTATGTTGGTGAATTGGCAACGCCAAGACCTCCAACCCCTCCTCTACATAGATTTCCAAGTTGGGAAGCAAAAATTTATCAAGTGGCTAACGATGGTTTGGCAGCGACTGAAGGAGAAAATGATAGACAAGACTCATGCTCAGATCAGCGCCATCAGGCTGAAGCATTGGAAAATTCAACCGTTAGCAGTGTAATTGGGGGAGGGGAAGCAACGGCTAGGGCACAACAAACTGCTAGTGGTGGCTTTTGTGATATAAGCGTGCCAGTCTATGCCACGGTAAAGGGGGTAAGTGCTATTCATTATTAAACCCACTAGATTAGCTTTAATTTTTTTTTATAGCGTGCTTCGCAAATTCGTTCGATGCCCTTTACTGGCGAATCAAGTGACGACTCTAGCGACGGGGAGGAACATGCTATTTTGATGACTCATAACTCACATAATTCTTCAAGCACGGACAATACGGAAACAAGTACCTCGGGTAGTGCGTCCAGTCCATCAAAAAGTGTTAAGACATCATCAAGTCTTAGCCCCGCAAAAAAAGGCGGCTTGGAGAGCCCAAAGAGCAAAATACATGGTTTGTGTTTCTTTTTTTTATATTAAGTTTTCGTGCTGAGTTGATTGCTTAGTTTAGAAAATCCTTAGATCATCAGGAACTTAAAGTTGGTATAGACACCTTTTCGTTTTATTTTAATTAAAGGAGCTATCATATTTTTTAGTACCGAGTATTATACAGGGTGTTTCCTAATTCGATGCCAATACTTTGGGATATGATTTTTAAGTATAATTGAAGAAAAAAATCGATCCACAGCATGGGCCTATCTCTAATTATGATATCATTTATTCGGAATTAAAAAAAACACCTACTTTGAGGTACCTTCACCCATACTAACTCAAATATCTCCGCTAATACTCACAACAGGAACTCTATTAAGGATTTTAATTTTAGAAGAAAACTTCTTTTAACTGTGTTAAAATAAAATTGATGGCTTTTTTAACTTTTGAGATATTTGCTATTAAGTCGGATCCATTTTTCCTGCTCCTGAAATTTTTTTGACTTTCAAGTCACTTTTTTGCAAAAAATACGTTATAAACATATTGTTAATTTTTTTTTCTGGTGAACCTAACAATACATAAAAAACCCTGCTGCATTTTACCCGAAAAAGGCACAGATTTTACGATACTTGGGAGAAGCCGTAGCATTGAAAATTAAGAAAAAGTCGTTTCATAGTTTTCAATTCCCATTATTCGAAATAAAAATGCTGTGTTTGGTTTATAATTTATCTTTTTTTTATTAAGGTGACCAAGCAATCAAATCAGGTGCTCAAAGTGTCTCCCTCCATTTTGTATGCATGCTAGAGCACGTTTTTGGATTGCGATTATTGAAGCTAACTGCTGCCTTACTTGTGACGAGGCTTGGAGAATACGCTCTTCTAAATCATTCAACGTTGATACTTCGGTAGAGTAAACAACTTTTTTCATTCTCCCACACACAAAGAAATCCATAAAAGTAAGGTCCGAAGATCTTGCAGGCCAGTGAACTGGTTCTTCCTATCCAACGACCACCGTACTTTTCGTCTAGCCAATTCTTAACTATGCCATTGTTGTGGGCTTGGGCTTCATCCTGTTAAAAAAATGAATCGCAAAGATAAGCGCCTGATGCTGCTTGATGGATCATTTGTAACAGCTTCCAGTATTTTTTCATCAACTGCAACTCTTCCTGGTGAAGCTCCTGTATTAGGTCGCCTTGTTGAAACAGATCCCGTTTCCTGAAGCCTTCGAAACGAATTTCTTAACACACGGGGATAAGGTATTCTTCAGTTAGGTTAGAGCTCATGGTATCTTTGCCGTGCTCTACTAGAACTCCCGTTGCACACCCCATAAACGTAGATAATACCCGCGTATTTTTCGTTTGTAAAAGATGCCATATCAAGTAGGGTTTCTGAACAACTGTTGTGTAGTCTCGGCTTCAAAAGTTAATGAATTTAATTTGGTTTTCTTACCTTTTATACAGTTTTCAAACTAGTAAATTAGTAAACTAGTAAATTTTCAAACTAGACGCCCATCCCAAACTTAATCCTTTTTGAGAATTAACAGAAAAACGGCAAGGAAATTATGGTATTATCAGGTAGTTTAATAAAAATGCATTCTCTAAAAACCTACGCTAATTATAAATACGTAGTCAAAAAGTTGTTCTTATTGTCAACTGAGGTTATAAAAGTAGGTAGTAAATCATATTTCCAACTTATACCTACCGCGGCTTCGCGAAAATAATTTTTCTTAATTTAACCTGTTACGGCTTTTCCCAATAATCTTAAGATCTGTGCGTTTTTAGGTTCACCAGAAAAAAAAAACACATTTTTTGCAAAAATGCTACCACTTTCTTCTGCCCAACGTGAAAGTGATACAATACTGCGCTCAGATCCACATTCTTAGCGTCTGTATCCACAATAAATGTCCTACCAGGGATGGGGTAAGCAAGTATCGTTGCTTCGCAAAGTCGCTGCTTCAGATGTTGAAAGCTTCTTTCGCACTTAACTGGCCATTTTAATTGTTTTCCCTCCTAAGTGAGCTCTTGCAGATACTTTGCGATCGTGGTGAAATCCTCGACAACGCCTCCTGTAGTACGAAGCAGGAACAAGAAAGCTTCTTTGCTGGTATTCGTCTATTGGTACTGGCCAACTTCTCACAGCCTTGATTTTCTCTGGATCCGTCTTCACTCCATCCAACAGTATCATATGCCCCAGATACTTAACTTTTGCTCTGAGAAGCGCACACTTCTTTGGTTTGAGCTTCAAGTGTGCTGCTCGAAGTTGTGTGAAGACCTCGCGATGCTCAGCCAACGTCTTTCCCAAAGCGATGACGTCATACAAGTGTAACCGGCATACCAACGTGTATTACTGGTATACCAAGTATACCAGTAATACACGTTCCATAAGATGCTCAAAGATGGTCGGAGCGATACACAGATCGAATGGCATTACTGTAAGTAACCAGTAGCCACTCTTCAGGTCGGGGGTGGAAACCCATTTTGCTTCAGAGAGTGTGCCCAATATTTCATCTATTCGATGTCAAAGGTAGCTGTCCTTCTTTGTGACATCGTTAAGCCTCCAGTAATCCACGCAAAATCGAGTGCTGCCATAATTTTTTTCACCAGTACAACAGGCGACGCCCACGGACTTTTCAAGCTTTCGATCAACCCTAATTTTCCATGGTCGATATCATCTCAGCGGCCTCTTCTTGTTTCGCCAACGGAAGTCGTCTAACAGGTTGGCGAATTGATCTAGCATCTCCGGTGTCCATGCGGTGTTGTACTTAGTGACTTCGACCATAGTCTCCATCCTGTGACGCAAATATATCAGCAAACTCGCAATGAGATTCTAGTTAGTTTAGATATAGTTTTTTGCTCTTGATTTAGCTCGCAGTCTCGAAATATTATATGTATAAGTATGTATTATAAAAAACGCAGTAGATTGCAATTTACCGCAGTAGATCTTACAATATAGAGAAACAAAAAATTCATTCAAAATTGGTATAAATTATATAAAATAAATTTAAACACGTATACTCAAAGGACAACAATACAGCTTTTAAAAGTTTGACGTCTACTGGTATTTTCGAGTTCGGGACGCCAAACAAATTTCCTTTTTATATGGGAAACGAACGGAAATTACACATAAACGTAAATAACTATTTAAAAAATGCAACCATGTGTTTCGATGAATGGGAAAGTTGTAGATTTGATCGACCTTCCTAGGTGAGGTTAGAAATATTTTAATTATAAAACACGGAAAGAATTAGAAAGTGTTGTTTGTCTTGTAGAAACAGTGCATACGACCACAAAAGGGTATACACGGATTCAAGGAGATCACATCTTCGGAACACTTTTTCGATACTTTCCACTTATATTATTAAAATAATTTTTGGGTCAGTTTAAAAAACGGAATGAGCACAATAACTTCTTTTCTTATCGGAACACTCTAGTTCAGTAGTTTATTATCTACAGAAACTATTGAATTTTTCCATATAAAAACGCGATTTGTTTGGCACCCTCGGGTCGGAAAAAATGAAAGACGTCAGATTTTGACAGCCGTGCCAAAAGGTCTATTAATTTAAATTGCAAACAAATGACAGAATGCGTCAGCTTCATGCTATTGACCCCATAGCCGCAAATCAATAGTCGATAGATAGCGGATGCGTTCAGAGTGAACATTGTTGGGCGTTTTAGGTTTTGGATGTGCGCGTTCATAGTTTTCTCTGTACAACGATAAAAATTCTCAAACGAGGAATAGATTCGTTTTTTTTTTTTTTTTTTTTATATATACCTGACTCGCCTATTGCGAACTAAGGCACCTCGACCTGAATAGATCTTTTGTGCCGTGAAACATCAGGATAGTTAGGTAAGTAGGTCATTCACTACCGTACGAAATGGATAACACTACTAGCAGAGGAGGTCTTTGTTCTCTGAAGAAAAAGGTCCGTCTAATACCATTTAGGGCTGGACATTCACATAGGATGTGTTCAGCGCTTTCGTCTTCCTCAAGACAAAGTCGGCATTCAGAGGGGTTAACTATTTTGATTTTAAAGAGGTGATACCTAAGCCTGTGGTGCCCAGTTAGGTAACCTACTAGGTTTTTAAAATCATGCCTGTTTAGATTGAGGCAGCTCTTGGCATTGTTTGTGAAGGGCTGAATGTCCCGTTTGGCCTGTCTTAGGCCTGGGATGTCCACCAAATATGAGATACATCTAATATGCTCCCAGTTTTTTTTTATAACTTCGTTCATTGCCGATTTGGGGGTGGGGCAGAAGGGTTCAGGTCCTATAAAGGGGGTTTCCGAGCCTTTTCTGGCTAATTCGTCGGCTTTCTCGTTACCATCAATACCTTCGTGACCAGGAACCCACCACAGTTTGGTTTTGTGTCTTGAACTAAGTTTCTGTAGCGTATTGAAGCAGTGCATGACTGATTTGGAGTCAATGATGTGCGAGCTAAGGGCTTTTATAGCTGCTTGACTGTCTGTGTATATATGGATGTTTGCACCTATGATACCAGAGATGTATACATGGCTGGCGCATTCTTGAATGGCGTGGAGTTCTGCCTGGAATACACTGGGACATTTTCCCATCGCAATAGTGTATTTCAGGTTCGGCCCGTAAACGCCGGCTCCCACTCCCGACCCCATTTTAGAACCATCCGTATACCACTTATGGCCGTTTTGGCTATTTGGTGAGTTATTGCTAACCCATACTTCTCTAGTAGGGATCTCCGTGGAGAACCTTCTGTTGAAGCATAAAGTTTTTTGTATGCGGTCTGTAACCGTGCAGTGCATTTCAAGTTCCGGGAGTTCAGAGAAAAGTAAAAGCAGGTCCGGATGGTCGCTAAGACTTAACTCATTAACTTGTAGTTGACTTGCCATGCTGCGTACTGCCATTTTTTGTACAAAAATGTGCAGGAGTGTAAGCCCAATTATAGCTTCTATAGCAGCTGTGGGGCACGTCCGCATAGCTCCTGATATACCCAGGCACGCAAGACGCTGTTCCTTTTTGAGTTTTAGGATGGCGGTCTGCTGGGTGGTCTTAGTCCACCATACTATGGAAGCATAAGTTATGATGGGCCTGACCATCATAGTGTGGATCCAATGAGCAATCTTTGGAGAGATTCCCCATATTGTGCCATACCTACGTCGACAAGCCCATAAAGCGTTGGAAGCTTTAGAGATTTTGCTGTTTAGATGTGAGTTCCAGGTGAGTCCCTTGTCTAGAATAATTCCCAGATCCTTGACTTCATTGGACTACTCAATGATTTTGTCGTTAATTGAAATTGAACCTAAGTTGATATTTCTTCTTTTTGTGAAAGGAACTATGACAGCCTTACTAGGGTTTATTGAAAGGTTTTTTCTAGAGCGCTAGTCAAGGACTGTCTTAAGGGCGTTTTGCATACGTGATGTTACTTCGTTTGCTTCTTCAGCCCTAATGATGATGACTAGGTCATCGGCGTAACCAATTATGTTTAAGCCTAAATTACTTAATTTGTGAAGTAGGTCGTCGATGACCAGAGACCACAGGAGGGGTGACAGTACGCCTCCCTGTGGACAGCCTCTTGCGGCTAAAACTGATGCCGATGTCAGTCCTGATGTAGAAGTGATCAACCGACTTTCGAGCATCGCTTTGATCCAGTTAATTGTAGCTTGGTCAATGTTCCTGTGTGATCCACAGGCATTTGATATCGAATTATATCCAGTGTTGTCAAAAGCACCCTCTATGTCCAGAAATGCGCAGAGTGCAATCTCTTTCTTACTGAAAGCGTTTTTGATCTCTGCCGTTAACTTGAGCAGAGCGCCTTCAGTGGATTTGCCTTTCTGATAAGCATATTGACAGGGGTGTAGAGGTATGCTATTTTTTAAACAATCTCTGATGTGAACGTCAATTATTCTTTCCACTGTTTTCAAGTAAAACGATGCCAAGCTAATGGGACGGTATGATTTGGGTAGTTCACTAGGCTTGTTGCCTGGTTTGGAGATAAACACTACATTGACCTCCCTCCAAGTCTGTGGTATGTAGCCCCAGCTAAAACTTATCCTAAATAAGGCTATCAGGGTGGGTACAAGAAGATCTAAACCTTTTTGTAGAAGGGCTGGAAAAATGCCGTCTTTACTTGTTGCCTTGTATGGTTTAAATGAGTTATTTATTTTTCATTTAACCATTTAACCTTGTCCGGGCTGAAAAGTTTCCCCGACAGACTGTTAAATCTACTAAGGTTTCTCGGTGGTGAAACCTCTATGGCCTGCTCGTGTGAGCTGTCTGTAATCAGTGACCCTGGAAAGTGAACCTGAAGCAAGAATTTAAATGTTTCTTTCCGGTCGCATGTGATTGTTCCGTCGGGTTTCTTTAACAAACGCATGCAGTTTGAACGATCGCTTGAGAGAGCTCTTTGAAGTCGTGCTACAGCGGGGAGTTTTTCAAGCTTCTCGCAGTTTAAACGCCAAGAAGCTCTTTTTGATCTGCGTAACTCTAGGTTATATGTGGTTAATTGAGATTTGTATTGTTCCCATTCCCCGGTCCGTTTGGCTTTATTGAAAAGTTTCCTCACCCTTTTCGGAATAGTTTCTAGGTTTTCATTCTTGAAGGTACGCTTGACCTTACAGCTATTTTTAAAAGATGAGAGAATGATGTCATTCAGCTGATCCTGTGCCGACTCTGCATAAACTATTGTTAATGGTGTTGCCGGCATGAGATCAGCCTTGACCGCTAGGTTTTCGCGATATGTTCTCCACTTTGTAAGCCTTTTATCATATCGGATCGGCGCGTGCTCCATGTTGCATCTTAATCTGAACTTTATGTGCATATGGTCAGATAAATATGCCTCATCCGAAACGTGCCAATCCTCTACAATATTTTGTAAAAACAGAGACGAGAGAGTAAATCTTATACGGTTTCTAAAAGTAGGTTTGTTACCTTTATAGATTCGTTTTACTGCGCAGTAGATTTTTATTTGGGGCTTAGCGCAGTAGATCTACTGCTACAGGAGTAGGGTGGCAGCACTGTAAGGTCTTACATATCTCGGTCAACTTTGTTAGAGGGACAGGACTCGCAGGTTCACTACCAGTTACTGTCGAAATGGTTGCAATGGGTACGCTTCGCCCGATCACCTCTTCTTGTGTTAGTTTAACGGGGTGCTTATTTGAGTTTATCAGTCCTACCGGCACCATATGGTTCTTTGGGTCTGCTAGTATTTTTCCCACGATGTAACTTTTGAATTCCTCTAGATTATCTGGCTCCAAAAGATAGAATCGGTAGTTCCCAGGATCACCCTCCAAACGTGTCCACAGAACTGTTTCTGAAGAGGGCCGCAGAACTTCATCGCTTCTAATTATGGCCCGAAGATTCACAGCGTTGTAGTTTCGGTATACCATAGCGATCTTGACAGTTGGATACCCTTGCCAAGGTCTCATAAAGACCGCTCCAATGATGCATTGTCGCATATGTCGCCTAACAAGAATGCATGTGAGAAGGTCAATCCCTCTAGTTGTAACTGTCGAAACATCCCCTGTATACTTTGGCTGCTGCCCCTGTAACTGTCAACAGACTGTAGTACCTGATTATGTAGCCAGAATGTCTGAACAAGGTCACTTCGGATAATGGAGGCCGTGGCATCTGTGTCGATAGTGGCCAGACGTTTTCTGTAGGCTATGATTGCCTTCACTGTCAGACTCTTGTTCGCAGCGTTTTTATACCCGACCGAGGGTGAATAAAAGCTTTAACTGTATTTTCTTTAATTTTTATTTTTACGCATATAAAGAAGTTCCTCATAACCTGCCTCCAAATTTACGTATAAGTCCCATACGTGAATCCGTTATTTCAAATGTTTCCTTTGCATCAGGCCTGTCGGATGATTATGCGATACCACCAGATGCTGTTTCCCAGTCTACTTGCATGGATGCATCGATGCCATCGTTGTTAATGCGAGCATCATATGTTGATTCACCAAATCGAAAACTAGAATCCCTGGAAAAGGTGAAGCTTAATAAAAATTATTTAATTGTAAAATATTGTCATATTGCATAGTAAAGCAGTTTATAATTTAAAATGCTGTTGTTATTTTGTCATTTATTTAATTAGGTCGGTCACCTAGCGAAACTTGGCGGAAAGCTGAAGACCTGGCGTAAGCGATGGTTTGTGCTACGAAATGGATCGCTGACTTATTGGAAAACGCAACAAGATATGAATCGGAAGCCGCAGGGTCAGATTCTGCTAGATGAAGACTGCCGAATAAGTCGTGCCGAAGGGGCTTCCACTTTTGAAATAGATACAGGAAAACGGGTTTATTATCTTACTGCAGACTCTAACGCGAACATGGATGACTGGATAAAAGTACTTCAAAATGTTCAGAGGCGCAATGCTACAAAGCTGCTTCTCAGTCGTGATGATCAAAAGCCAACTATGCAGGGATGGGTGACAAAAGTTAAAAATGGTCATTCAAAAAAATGCTGGTGTGTGCTTTTGGGCAAAATGTTCCTTTATTTTAAAGCACCTGGTGAAACTGTAAGTCTATAAGCTATTTTAAAAAAATATTTTAAGATTGAGCAAATATTGTTCTTTTATCCGATTTTAAGAATCCACTGGGACAGATAAATATGCGTGATGCTCGAGTGGAAGAAGTTGAGCATGTTTCAGACTCGGACTCGGAAGAACGTGAGGATCCCTCACAGAGTCAAGCCCGGTTAACAGTAGCAATTTATCCCGCACATCAAGGACCGACTTACTTGATACTGCCTGGAAAGCAAGAGCGGGATAATTGGGTGTATCACTTGACTGTTGTGTCTGGAGGAGGACCGAACGCGGGTACTCAATATGAGCAGCTGGTTCAAAAACTAATGGAAACCGACGGGGATTCAAGTATGTTTTTTGCATCTCCTTAACTTATAAGCTTTTACAATTTTTTTAGCTTTAAGTTGAGAAAGGAGCTTCAGAGTTCATATCTTAGCTTTTTGAACTGATTTTAAAACTAAAATCTGGTATTTTGGGAAACCATCAATATTTAAAACAGATATTATATAAATGTCTGCCAAAATCAAAACATACTCTAGTCCATCAAATGTCAATATGAGAAAAAACAAACTTCGAGAAGCAAACTTATTGGTCGCTAGTTCGCCGGCTGCGAAAGGACCTCAAGTCCAATACTTAACATAATTAAATCGATGACCTACATGCGTTAATCAAGGCGGACTGTAAACTTTTTCTGGTGATGTTGAACTTGGAAACCTGACGAGTCTTCTGAATAAACGAATGTAGTTTGTAGTTCATATGTTGATCGGACTGAAATTATTTGATTTGAGTTAATGTGCATTAAAGCGGACGTGAGAGTAGCATTGCTCATGATTACGCGCTCCTTATTGTGTTTGCTTTGGGTCTCTAGAACATGTTCCTTCCAATTCCTTTCTTCTTCTTGCTGTTACTTCCAGAATGCTTGCTGTCTTTTCCACATAGCATCCTATGTTCTGACCAATTTTTCGTCAAAATCACTTTACGCCTTAGCATAACTTCCATTACCCTTGCTCCTGTCGGGATGCAGAGGAAGATCTCGCCTGTCAGGACGTTGCGGAAGACTTCGCCCGTCAGCACGCGAAAAAAAATATGGTTGTCCCTCTGGGTCTTGTTTGTTATGGGTCTCAAACTCAATCTCAAATCGTAGAGTAAGATCCTTGGATAAAAAAGAACAGCCAATTCTGTTTCTGTTGCTGTTTGAGTTGCTTCCACATCCACTTCAGTATCGATGTGTACTGATACAAAGTATGTGGAATTCGCATCATCAAATCCAGTCCTTGCATTTGAATCTGCATAATCTAAGCGGTCTTCGTCTGCAAATAAAATCGGTAATTGTCACTTTTAGTGGCTCAACTTTGTACGAACTCATCTGGTAAAGGCAAACACTTCGTACATGTTTTTTTGCGAAAGTATCAATAACGAGTCCTAATAAAAGAGATGAGGGTCAGTTGTCTAAAAATTCAGCCATTGTCCTGTCCGTTTGATTTACGCCGTTCCTGCTAGCTGCGTTGTGTTTTTTTGTTTCTCTGTGCAGCCTTTTCAAGTTTCGCCATTCTTGCTTTTTTTGAAGGACACTTATTTCATATCCTATCTTTCTCATCTCATCAGCCACAATCTCGTAAATGCTGTTTTTTCGGTATTTACGAGATTGTGGTATCAAGAAGCTTTGTAATTTTCTTTTCAAAGACCTTTTTTTTAGCATTTCTTCTTCAATTGATGTCCAATTGAACTGCTTTTTCTGTTGCGCAATAATACTGTGAAAAATGGATATAAAAATCAACAGTTCTTTTGTACATATCCATAGCTCCATAGATTCGTATACTCTGCACATTCTAAGTCTGAATTTATTTCGTCTAGACGTACTTACCTACCGGATCTTTTAAATTGACTGCAAGCATTCTCGAGCTTTTTCAATAAAAGACTCCTCGAGGATAATTTGATGATTTTTTTAAGAGAAATATAATATAGTCTTCTTTATAAATCTAGTCCAAAAACAAATTTATTAATCCCTAACAATTTTTTTGATTTTATTTTAAATTTTATTAGGCGTTTACGCGAAAATTTATTGACGTTAACATTAATGTTAAGACAATAACATTTCTTTTAAGTTGTGTGTAAAAGTTGTTGATATCTATAAATTAAAATAAAAAGCTTAAAAAAAAGCAGATAGTGACTCATACTTAATTTTACGAGATCATGCAGTTAAGTAATAGTAATTTTTTTATTCCACTTTTTTAATTCATAAGACTGGTTAATTTATGAGAAGTTTTAAAAGTTAGTACATCAATGAAATTTTTATTCTTAAATCCTTAAATCAACTTCTTGTTCTCATTCCATCATTTCGCAAGCTCCTGATTCTAGATTTAATTGTTCAAATGCCAGACTGCGTCAAAGTGTTTACTAAATAAAGCATACACACACACATCATTTCCTTAATTTTTCGGGTCAGGAACAATATTGGGGAATGGGGAGCATTGACATAAATTAGTCAATAACTAGATATTCAACTTCAGACATGTAAAAGCTTTGCCCACAACCTGGAATTGATGAATTTACCCATGCTCTGACATTTGTTTACAAATATGAGTAACCTTATCAATTCGTCATTTCCATGCAATCTCGTTTTGGAGCTTTTAGATCAGCTGATCGCTTAGGTAAGTTGTTGTTGTATCTTCTTACACGTGTTCACCGACACGGAAATTTAACTTTATAAAAGCTTTAAAGGCTTTATAAAAAACGTAAATAAATGGGTGTTGGTGGGTAAAAGGGACGAAAGTTGAATATCTAGTTATTCAGTAATTTATGGCATTGACATAATTATACGGACTGCTAGTTGGTGTCTCCGCTTATATACAACTGGCGGCAAAAATAGTCCCGCTTATATTGATGTTTGGTACTGGTGGTGTGTTGCAGAAGCAGCATTCCCCATTTAAATTACACATTGACAGTGTTTCCAAATTTGGTCACGGGTACCGAACAGAGCGAGTTTCTACGTGCTCAAAAGGGACCATGAGCGGTGCGGTGACACCAACTAGCAGTCCATATAAATTATGTCAATAATGGGGAGTATATCGGCTATCATTTGTGGCAGTTTATGTCCTCTCTTGAGTACGGACATAAATTACTGAATAACTAGATATTCAACTTCGGACATGTAAAAGCTTTGCCCACAAGCTGAAATTGATGAATTTACCCATTCTCCGACATTTGTTTACACATGTGAGTAAATTCATGAATTCGTCATTTCAATGCAATGGTACGGATATAGAAACTCCGACGTCCGACTTGTGCGCAACCTCTCCTCGAATGTTAACTAATCGATTTTTTGATCCTATTATTATGAATCTGTTTGGAGCATTAAACTTAATATGCCGGGTGGTTTCATTGTTCTTTCTTCTTAATTCCACCTCTTTAATCTGACACGAAGCTTTCATGCTTAGCCAGTACAAGTGAGTACATTGTTGCCATCATAGACCTATTTTGATATTTTGCTCCTCAGCCGTTGCAAATTAACTGAATTTTCCGAGTGGAATTTTTAAATCGCGTATTTTGCAGCTGATGATACACTGCCAAAGCAATTTCGTTAAAACTTTCGAAACGAGATTTTTTAGTCCATAGATAAAGAAAGACGTTTTCTTTTGTTGAGCTTAAGTGTGAGCGGGATGTACCTTAAAGGATACAGTTGTCTGTTGTAGTATGCTGCTTGATCAGCTTTATCAACTTTCAACTTGATCAACTTTCGGCAGAAGAATATTTTTCTGACCTTAGAAGAAAAACGTTTGGATTGTTTCTTTGCTTACCGTGATTTCCTTGATTACCTTGCAAGCAAGTAAAATGCTTTTGTTCGCTGTTTATAAATCCGAGATGTCGTCACTATTATAGCCATTCATTTTCGTAGATCCTTTTCGCTCTTGGCTGTTCTTTAAATAACTTAAATATGCCACAATCCACAAATATAACAGGAAGGTGCCTTGAAACCATTGTTGACGTTTCTCTTGAACACGTATCGAAAATACCTTCATCTCACACGTTTCAGGGATATCTTTAGAGCACTTTCGGAACAGTTTATTTATTAAAAGGTCTTCTGATGAGTACTGTGCTTAAGCCATCCGAGATAGACAGTAGTGTATTTCGAGAAACTAAAACAAAATGTTATGAAATTCTGTAAGAAAAAAATTAAGGCCTGGAAGTATTATAGTTATACGGGAAAATTTTTCACAAAGCTAATTATTGCATCTCGTTTGCCTGCAAAATTTTGTGTTCGATCGAAGCTCGCCTTCACGAGCCTCGATGGGGCGTACTTTTTTTCAAAACTTGTTTGAATTACTCCTTTAATCGGAAACTTAAGTTACTCCCAAAACAATTGCGAATACACTTTGGCGAACTTTATTAAAAGGTGTTCCACGATATCTCGAAAACCATAATCTCGAATACCTGACTTTTTTTACCACCTAGTTTCACTAACTTTTAACTTAAGAAGAAAAATCAAAAAAAAAAATTGTATTCGAGATTTCGCCTTTCGTAATTTTTGTTCATTCGAGATTTTGTACCATTTGAAATTTTTGAAACCGAGACTTTTAAAAAATATTTTCGTAATTTTTGTTATTTGAGATATTTGACGTTCGAGATAACGTCATAATCCTCTTTATTGATTTTAATTTTCTTCTGTGCATCAAATATTGAACACTAATGGCGTATTCTTTTCAACACCAAATCGTGAAGCTGGTGTGGAATACAGAAAAATATTGTTCTTGTCACGTACACATGAACGGATTCGTGCCCATGTAAATGTTCTTTTGAACTCCGAATTAGTTCGGTATCGACACCGAACTAGAAATTTCGCCACCATTATTTGACGGTGGAGGCTCTGGGTGTGGTTTTGATTGTGTATGTGAAGTGATGTTCTGACTCAATTTTTATTCCTTTCATTTTTAATTTTTACGACGCGACTGAAATTGTATAAAATCGATAAAAAAATACCTTAGTATCTCAAACTCAATGCTATCAAAATTAATTTTAAATAAAAAATTAAAAAAACCGGCGGCAACAAAATCACGCTACGAAATGAAAAAAGTAAACAAAATAAGGTTAAAACGATTTGACACTTAATGTAATGACTGCACCGGTGCAGTATATATTTGTCGTTTTGTACACAATGAAACGGAGTGTACCTCACGCTGGAATTGTCGCAAACACCAAGTAATATTTGACTGCTCGGTATGGCACTTCGGTGCTCACAAGAATGCGCAATAAACTTCGTGAGTGTGGGGTGCCGGGGCGTTGTCGTCAGTGCGTGCGTGCCTATTTCGCGGGAGGTTCATTGCTACCGTCGTCACCTGAAAAAATAAGACTCGCTGTTTTACATGGTCCCCACCTTTGCGATGGTCTGACAAACCGTTCGAGAGTAAGATTTGTCTTGAAAAACTTCTCAGCGTTCCGTTCGGATTCGAAAAAAAATTTTAGGTCCTCGTTTGTGAAGAATACAACACACAGCATACATGGTTGGGAAGTTAGCCCTAGCCCTCGAGCTGTTGCGCCACTCTATTAAATTATTTTTTCAAACTTTTTGGGTGGTCCTCACTTCTTCACGGCGAAATATTTGTCCCCGTGAATAAAACATTCTGACATTGTGCGCTATTTGTATAGTGAAATATTATGTACTGGGGCCATGCCCCGTACTGACATTTTTTTGACTTGTGGGTGCCCTACGAACTTCAACATTAAATTGGTTGAGTGGGATCTTGCTTGCTAGGAATACCACTCCTAGTCCTTTCTAATCACACACGCGCGTGTTTGGCTGTGTTGCCCAGACTAAAAGTTATCATATTTAGAATGTAGCTCATCTCTATAGATTATGTCGAATGCAACCTGCAAATCGACGAAAAGTGTTGGGTATTCCCGGTTTTTATACCCGATCCAGGGTATATTAAGTTTGAAATAATCACCGTAGACGCCCAAGACCTTTTAGAGATGTGAATGGGACCGATACGAGAATCGATTAAGCCATGTCCGTCCGTCCGTCTGTTCGTATGTAAACAACTTTTAGGCCTTAAATTTTAAGGCAGAGAGCTGAAATTTCATGGGTTGGTTGGAAGTCCAGTCCTTCAGATCAAGTTTGAAAATAAGCTGAATCCGCCCACAGACACGCCCACTACAGGCCTGTATGTGCGACTATCTCTAATTTAAAAAATACATTTTGCAAATTTTAGCTATGTTACAATGGCGCTAGCGCATTCATTTTTGGTATGTAACATTGCCTTATGATTGTCTTTAAGGTAGCCAAAAAATTTTAGCTTTTTCATTGACCACGCCCACTTTTTAAGGGATTTTAACTTAAAATGACTGTTTTTCAATAAATATATATAAAATTTGACAAAAAATTATATGACAAAAGCTGTAGATACTAGCATTTTCTAACTTTTATGTACATATTGTATGTGCCTCCGCCCACTTTTGTGGCTTTAAAAAAAGTGATTTTTTTAGTTAAAAAGGCGGAGTTTTAGGCCGAAATGTATGCAACCACCTAGTATAAAGCACTCAACAGTTATATTTTTATATCCCACCCACTTTTTGGAGGCGTGGCAGTTTTCTTTTTGGTATGGTCGGGTATTTTGCAATCCGTCGTAGATGGATTGAAGCTTTTGCATACCCACTGTTGCACTTTCCCACTTGTTTTTTTTTTTTTCAATGTCTGTCGCAGATACAATTATTGGTCGATAGTGAACTTGTTTGCCTTCTGGTGACCTTTTATGTTGACGCTGATATGACCTTATCAAGCTAGGTACCACAAAAAAGTTATTATGATCCTAAGAAGACTGATGCGTCCTATATTGGCACTTTGCAAACTATGCCGAGGTTAAATTTACAAATAAGTGCATAACCATGAAGAAAAACTTTTTTTAAGTAAAGTTTTATAACATTAGTTATAAAATTATTATAAAATTATTATAAAATAAGTCTATAATTTATTATTTTTAAACTTTTTATTTAAGATTGCGTTCTTTGGCGTCATCCAATTTTACTTCATACTAAGGACACAATAACGTCACCGTTGTCTTCCTTACATTCAGAGATTATTCAGCCAGAGGCCATTAAATTATTTAAGGTAAAACAATTGCTCGTTGACGTTCGTTAATCAGCTTATCTTATCACTAATTTTTTAATTCTCCTATATTTTTCTTCTTGAATATTAAAATAGAGCTGTCAACTATTTATGTCGGTAGCGGTCAATCAACCAGGAATTGATTATCACGTCGTGCTAGCTCAAAATGCTCTCCAGCACTGCCTTGATATGCCGGAATTACAGACGGAAATGCTTTGTATTTTAGCCAAGCAAACATCGCGCCATACTGGACAAAAATTAAGTGTTGGCGTCCAGGTAAACAAGAAACTGGGCAAGCAAACGCGCGTAAGTTTTTAGTTGCAAAGCTTTTTATAATATTGAGTTATTTTTGTTTATACGTATGATTTGTCCAACATAATTAGAAAAAAAATCAGCTGTTCGAAAAAAGAAAAACATTCAGTATTAAAGAAAACAACAATAAAATAATGTCCTTAGCTCAACTATTACGTATATATACTTATGTTTCATTTTTTGATTTTAATTTTAGTTATTAGGTACTTTATTTTTTTTTTCTAAAGCTGCAGTGGTCCTGCTTTTTTGTCGCGTATTTGCTTTGTAAAGAAATGTTTTTAACAGACTGTTCAACTTGCAAACTCTATTTAAATTATAATTTTTGTATAAAAAATTTTTACACGATGTACTACGAAAACTTTTTTACTTGTTGTAGAATACGTTGCATATTTATTTTTTAAGTTTTTTTCTAGCGAGATTCTTCTCTGATCTTTCGCCGACCTTGGATGGAGATACATATCTGCCCAAATGGTGTATAAAGCGTGTTTTTTGCTTTTTAAATTGTAACAAATAGTCCAAACTGCTATTGGACTAGAAAATACGTAATAGCAGTGTCCATTTGGGAGGTAGCGTTCTCCTGAAAAGGAAAAGAAAGTAGGTATGCCTTAATGTGCAGGCACAGTGCTGTGAGTGCCCGGTCGAGGTCTGATATTCCTGAGGGGTAGTCCGATCATAAAATATCACAGAGTATGAAACCGTAATTCCTAGTCCGCGCATTTCAAGTTTTGCCTAAATGAAGTTTGTAGTTCCATTAAAGGACTCAGTTTCTCTTTTTCACTCGATCAATTTCATTGATCATACAAAAGCGGATAAGCACAAAAAAAATTAAATTAAAACTTGTTAAATTTTTAAAATAAAAACAAGTAAGTAGGTGCAAGAGTTCGTCTGTAACGAACTTCTTAATGGCCGATCCTATTTTGAAGTGCTTTGGCCTCAATTCATTCACTCTTCTCATTGGAAGTCAATTATGAAGTTTTTTCTTGAAAACGCCTCCTAAAAGTAGGCGGAGCATAAAACTTTGTATGGAACAAACTTAAATAATGCTAATGGCCTGTATTCACAGTCGTTCTATAAACCTGAGTGTTAATAAACTTAGGTTTAAAGTTATCATACAACTTAGACACAGCTAATATTCATAGACAATTTTCCTTCTTTGTTTTTTTATACCCGAGTCTAGGCACAGTTTTGGAAGCTCTGCAAAGAGAAATACTCTTAAGTGAGTGATTTTCTGAGAGAATTGTGTCAAAAAATGACATTTAAATCAAATTTTTTCGCGATTTTTTGCGATTTCTTGATATTTCTTTGTTTATGGCACACAAATTTCCGAAACACTTCTGTATCCGAGAATATATAAAATTATTTAATGTTTATTTCTTACTTGGTATTGGCCACAAATTACTTAATGAATTAGATATTCAACTAGACTGGAAAGCCGAGGGGCATACAAGCTGTTGCCATGGATATACCTGGAAAACTACGCATACTCTCACATTTTGTCAATGTATTCCACACTTGAAGAGATTCACCACGAAGTTCAAGTGATTCACCACGAAAACATGGCGGAATCAGCTTTTTGCTCCGTCTACCGGACAAAAATTGTTACGAATTCCAATATCTGGAAGTCGCCACATAATGGGTCGTGCTACATTAATGTTGTTTTGCTAGAGACCTTAAAATCATTTTTATCTTAATTGTATTCCAGTTATACATTATGTATTTCAAATGCCTTCTAAATATTTTCATATATAGTTAAAATAAAACACAAAAAGCGCAAATGAAACTAATTCTTTACTGCCTAAATGCATGTGCCTCTGATAAGTTTGTGTTTTATGTTACCGGATTAAGGCTTTAAAAAGCAAAATTAACGGTTAAGTACCAATTAAATGTTTCCTACATGTTTTGACGAAATCAATCGTTAGTATATTAAAAAGTAAAAGTCATTAGAAAGGTTCAAAGGCACTTTCATTATTTTTATTATAGCTATAATTTAAATTCATTATTCGAACAAATCAATATTATGATATAATTGTCATCCTTATCCTGCCAAGTCGATATTATTGCATGCATTTGAGATTAGAGTTGAACATTAAAAGTCAAATTGGCAACTGAGAACAGAAGAATAATGCACTTTTGAGTGAACCCATTTCGTAAAAAAAAATCAGTAGCACATTGAAATTGATTTCTGTCAGTGAAATAGCAAAGTAGTCGAAAGAAAAATGTTTATGTATATTTTTGTGGGTAACAATAGAGATTGACACCAAAAGAAGCATTCATTAAACAAACAAATTTAATCACAAGTAAAAAAAAGTTTCAGTGATGCAATCCAATGAAAGCTACATTTAATGCTTCTAAACTTCTTCATTTTTCTTAAATTTGGGAACGCTTAATATTTTACGCAAGTTAAAATCAAAAGCCTTTTCCTAAAATGGAAGTTTTCTCGATTGTTTCCTAACTGTTGCTCTTGTTTTGCTGAATAACTAATATTTTCTGCATTCCTACATAATTAAAAACTGAACATCAATAACACATGAACGATTCTGGAGAAAAGAAAAGCCCAACTGCGTAATAATAATAAAAAGCGTCTCACACGCATTCACCGTCACAAAACCGAAAAGCATAAACAACAAATAAACAAATAGGTTTTGGGGAAAAGGGGACACACAAGTTGAATATTTAGTTATTAAGTAATTTGTGACCCGAACTATATTGAAAAAAAGACCAAATTCGTAAAAATATCCAATTACGTCATAAACATTCCAGTATTTCCAGGCACATTCAAATGAACTAAATTTTACGATTTTGTAGTCTCAATGTAGGCTCACCCCAAGTGTGGGCAAAATTAAAACAGAATTGTCATTTTGACTTTAATGACTTGTGTGTTATCTTTTGACCTTTTTTAAAGATATGTATTTAAATTTTTCAAATGTCAGTGTGAAATTCACCTCGCTATTTTGGCGGGCTCTCAAATTTTTGTTTACTTTTCTCACACGTATTCACCGACACGGAACTCAGAACAATAACAACAAATAAACAAATGGGTTTTGGGGGGAAGGGGACGCTTAAGTTGAATATCTAGTTATTAAGTAATTTGTGGTATTGGCAGAGCCAAACAGAACTTAAACATACCTCTTGCCGTGACTAACGATAGACCTGAGTTTTTCATTTAGAAGTGAGTTCAATTTGTCTATGAATTGCTTAAACTCCAGTTTAGCTTAGTAACAGCATGGCAAGAGCTTAACAAGCATCTATGAACAGGGCCCAATATCTTTAATATTTGTAACATTTTTTTCGATTTAATGTGCATTTTTCAGAGAAATCAAGTTTTTAAAGATGTAGCGCTGTAAAAGTGAGTGTTTTGGGTTAAGTTGCTACCCAAAGCGATGATGTAACTTGCCTTGCATGTAGCTGACAGCAAGGACAAATTTCCAATTGAGTCCAATTGAATAAAAACAGTTTTTTTTTTCAGAAAACGTTATAAAAGATTTATTTGCGTGATGTTCTTCAAATTTATTGGCACAAACTTAATACTTGATTGTTTGGATGACAACTGGCAAAATCTTCTAAGTCACCCTTAGATAATATCTCGGTTTTCCTAGGGTGAATAACCCTTTACATGCGCCTTTTTAAATTTGTACTCATACATTTACATTTGGATTTTAAAAGAGTCTTACCTTTACATGCTAAAAATTCGATGGTTTTGTATAATAATGCCTACTATGTGTGGCTGTTAGAGAAAAGAGAGCCGATCTATATTTTGCATAATGCTTGTTACAACTTCTGCCTCTGTTTTAAAAGTCGGCCATAAAAATTTTGTGCGACTGAAAGCTAAATTAGGTTTACTATATGCTAGAAGAGATCAGACTATAATGATATTGGACTTGGCAGTATTGGACTTGGCACAATGCTTAATGGAGTTTTGTGGTGTTCGCGTCGGCAATCCTTTCTCGTCGTCGAAACGTGGTTTTTTCATTCAAGCTTTCAATAGTTTTGAAGTGAATTCAATTAAAATTAAGTATTCAAAAAAAAAATATGTTTGAATTCATTGTATTTCACCAATGAACGTGTGTAGGAATTGAACACTCCATTGGTTAAATAAATGCAGCGAGCATGTTCTTCATAAAAAGCTTTCATAAAGCTTTCAATTAAGTTTGTTTGATTACTTTACATGTATAAAAATTAGTGTGATGTGATGACACATGTGATGTTCTCCTGAAGTGTGCTGAAGATGTGTTTGCTTGATGCACCTGTGTTACGTGTGGGCCGAAAGCACCTGTTGGGAACCACCCCTGATGCTCACCCCTTTTCTTGTTGATATCGTGGTGATGCCGCATCTGTCTGTTATAAGTAACAACAGTGGGCATTGTCGGTGGTGTGTGCGGTTCAATTTTTGTCGTGCCAAAGGTTTTTAGCCGCAGTTTCTAATCACTAAAATTTGAGATCCTATGCGTCGTTTAGCTTGGTCAAAAGGTGTCTTGAAATAAAATGTGAATTAGAGGTTGTTCCATATTAAAGCCAATAGTGGGTGTAATCGTCGGCACTCATCCTTGCAACATAAGAACTAAGCCGAGCCCCAAGGTTCAGCTCTCTAGGTTGATTTCGAAAATCTCAAACTTTTACACGACGAACAGAAGAACGAATGGGCCGACACGGACGGAAGATTAATATACCGTAGGTCGGGTATATGTAATTACCAGTTAAAATCAGCAAACACATTCAACCGAAATGACAAAAAATGATATAGACTAGTAGAGAGTATTGAGGACAAATGAATAAGTGTTATATGTATACGACTTAAAGTCTAACTATAATTAACGTAGATGAGCTTAAGTCAGCTTTCATAAATGTCCCATTACACGCGATTCGTATGCTATGCCATGGCCATAATGCGGGAACCACAAAGCAGCCTGGGCCATTGGCCTCGGCTTGACGTTTACAAGTTCAGCCATACGATTTCAGTGTTTCCTAACACAATGAACCTTGGCTTCAAAATGTTGTTTGCAAAGAGAAAGAGTGCGCAAAGAGAAAACGTAATGCTACGTAATGTGGCTCAGAAGCCCAGCACAAGTTCATATGTGCTGAACTTTTGCTTCGTGTGAAGCAAATGGGGGTTTATTTCAGTCTGCCTTTGGCTATATTTGTATATGAAAGTGTGTTGGTCATGCACAGATATGACGCAGAATATCTGAGTGTGTCTACATTTTGGACCAAATTGCATATTATTTATTTATTAGTTAGACATGAATGTTCGATGTTCCACATAATTATGTACACAGTACTAGCTAGTGCTACCAAGGCTTTCGGCTGTTCGTGCGTATTTTTTTAATTTATCATGTTGTACTTGAAGAACGTAGTAAATGCATAAGAAAATCTCTCTCTCCATAAGCGAAATGTCATTACAAAGCCGGTTCAAAGCCCACGTATCGTAACGGGCGATACGTTTATTAGCTTTTTCCCCGCTTATTAGCTTTTTGTTCGGTTTCGTTTTGTCCTCGTTAACGTTTGCTCTCTTAAGTTAGTCCCACTCAAGTGACAGGTTCGGCGCAGAAATTTGACAGGTGGGCAGATACACACAAACTTCATACGATTTCCGAAGTGTCACTTAAGTCTATTTTTGGCGCGGGCACCGTAAGCGTTCGGCAGAACTTGAAATATTCGATGTATTTTGACATTAGAATTAAACCCACAGAAGCCTATGATGATTGGGGCTAAAGTTTTGTTTTTGCTTGTCATTATTTCGTTTATTATCATATTCAAGCCCATATTTATTTTTTTTAACGTGCATCAAAAGATCTGTGAAAGAAGGGATTATATCCCGAATTGAACGCTGACCTCAAAAATTTAAATACATTTTAGATCGGACAACCGGTTTCGGAGATATCAACATATAAAGTTAAAGAAAAATTTATATAATTTTCAAATTTGATCTAAAATTCTCAAGGCAACGTGCTGTTCCAGACGTTCACAGTGAAATCTTTTAAGATTCTCAAGTCGTTTGCATTGAATGAATGATTATTTCAGAAATCATCCTTTAATAAGGAAGAGTGATGGTCACTAAACAACGAATCATCTTCTGTGTAACTGTGCTGACCTGTCGGCTTTACCAGGAAACCCCTAGAAAAATACCTTTTCGAATATCAGAATGATCTAGCCAGACCCTACTTAGCCTTTTCTGAGTCGGGAATTCCCTTGTAGAGCACCCACAACACCTACCTATTACTCCAACGGTTACCCACACTCTCAATATTTCCTCTTAAAACTCCTGTCGACCAAGCTTACGTTAAGACTGGTTGCCTTGCCTTTTTCACCTAAACTGAAAGTCATCATAATTGATCTCGGTACTGGTATTCCGGACTACAATAAATCTTCATTGGTCCAAGTGTTTGCAAGGTGAGTGCGGACAGCCAGCCACCTAACCCAAGCCTCTTATCTATCTTTCTTCGATTACTTTGAGCATATGTCGATCCTAGGCATTCAATATGGTCGGCTATAATATTTATTACCTTGAATAATTCTGTCATGAATCTCAATCGAAATCCACAAAGAAGAATTGGCTCACTTTTTCTGAAGTTAACGATTTAAGCCAATTCACCCAGGGAAGAAATAACGTTAAATCAAAAGGAAACACAGTACCTTTAACGTTTTTTGTAACAGGTTTCGGTGTGACTACGTCGTTAATATGAAATACGTTTTATCAAACTCTTAAACAACGCTTCTTCAAAGTTTTTTCCACCTGGGTCACCTGCATGGCAGTGGAAGAAGGGAGACCTGTAGGTTAAATCTTTATATGACAAATTAGCGTAAATGTGTTTTACTTACTTACTTTTCTAAGGTGGCGCTACAGTCCGGGGTGGACCTGGGCCTCAGCCAACGTGCTTCGCCAGCCAGCTCTGTCTCCAGCTAGTCGTCTCCAGTTTCGCACGCAAAGTTGGCTGAGGTCCCCTTCCACTTGCGTGCGTCACCTAAGTCTCCGTGGGGGCCGTGACAACCTCGCAGTGCTCCTAGACTTATTATCCAGGCCGGGGCGTTGGTGTTAGTTCGCTCTAGATGACCCAGCCATCGTATCCTTTGTATTTTGACTCTTCTGGCACCGACCTAGTCCCTGTACAGTATGTACATACAAGACGAAGTTATATCTCTCTCCTCGAAATTATCCACTCTCCGTCTATGGAGACGGAACCGTAAATCGTCCGAAGAATTTTCCTCCTGAAGCAGCCTAAACTGTTTGCGTCTGCCTTTGACAGGGTTCATGCTTCTGCACTGCACCGTACAGCAGGACTGGGATGATGATGGTTGCTCGAGAAAGTTCATTGCTACTCGATTGCTTTCTTAGCCCAAAGAAACAGCGATTGATAAGAGTTATCCTCCGTTTGATTTCAGCGCTGGTGGCTGTCTGAATTTATAGCGCAACCCAGGTAGACGAAATCCCTAAATGCCTCAAAGTAGTTGCTGTGAGCGGTGATGTTTTACCCGAGACGTCGGTGTTGGGTGTCTTTTCTTGATGACTGCATAATACTTGGTTTTGCCATCGTTGACCGCTAAACCCATATTCGCTGCCTCCGCCTCAATACTCACGAAGGCTTGACTGACATCACGCTTTGTTCTTCCAATTATGTCAATGTAGTCTGCGTAGGCGAGTAATTGAATGGACTTTTGAAAGATTATGCCTCTGGTGTTGGTGCGTGAGCTCTGCACAATTCTCTCAAGTATGATGTTAAAGAAGTCACATTACAGCGCGTCGCCTCGTTTAAATCCTTTTTTAATATCAAAGGGTCGGTGAGGGCTTTACCGACCTTGACGGGACAGCGTGCGTTTTCCATCTTCATCCTGCAAAGACTGACGAGTTTGGCAGGCATACAAAAACTATACATTGCGCTATATAGCTCGTCTCTATAAATGCTGTCATACGCGGCCTTGAAATCAATGAAAAGGTGGTGGGCATCGATTTTAAATTCCTCGATTTTTTCCAAGATCTGCTGCAGTGTTAATTTGATCGATGGTGGAATTTCCTGGCCTAAACCCACACTGATATGTGCCTATCAGATTGTTAATAAACGGCTACAGGCCTTCACACAGCAGAAGCAGAAAAGATCTTATATGCGATGTTAAGAAAACTGATTCCTCTGTAGTTGGCACACTTCAGTTCTGCTTTCATAATCACCGGAGTCTATGGTGTCCGTCCGTCTGTCTGTATGTATGCAATTTAAGAGTTCTTAAGCTAGAAAACTGAAATTTGCAAAGTTGCTTGGTTTTCATTTTGTTCGAACAAAGTCTGAAAATTGAGAAGACCCGCCTACAGCCACGCCCACAATTGACTTAAATGTCAGACAACTTCAAATCTAAATTTTATTTCATAATGTCTTTTGGTCAAGACAGATATGGCATATCCATTTGTATTAAATTTTGCTGCAGAGTATAAGCGGCCCGAAGTTTTTAACGAGACGAAAATTGGACCAGCAACACCTTTGATCGTGCCCACTTTTAAGATGTTAAAACCTTAAGAACCTTATTTCTCGGTAAATTATTCTAAATCGAAAAAATATATATATAACAAATATCAGAGACATTGCCATTTCCTGAGTTCGTTTCATACAAAGCCTTGAACTCTGCCTACTTTAAGATGGTGTTTTAAGGAAAAAACTGTTTTTTGAAGTATTTATTAATATTCGCCTTTAACGGATTTTCTCATAATTCCAACGAAATTAGAATGAATTGATTTAAATTTTTAGTTCACACCCTTTTTTGGGGCGTGGTCAATACAAATAATATTTATTACAGACGAACTCTTGCATTTTAAAATCCGCTTGCTTTTTAAATCCGCTGGCGATGAGCTGGTTAGGAGCATGCCCGACGAATGGAACCTCAGCATTGTTTGCCCGATCCTGAAGAAAGGAGACCCTCTGAGTTGTGCCAACTACAGAGGCATAAGTCTTCTTAACATCGCATACAAGATCTTTTCTGCTGTACTGTGTGAACGCCTGAAGCCGTTTGTCAACAATCTGATAGGCACATATCAGTGTGGCTTTAGGCCAGGAAAGTCCACCATCGATCAAATATTCACACTGCGGCAGATCTTGGAGAAAACCCAGGAATTCTAAATCCATACACACCACCTCTTCATCGATTTCAAGGCCGCGTATGACAGCATCTATAGAGACGAGCTATATAGCGCAATGTCTAGTTTTGGCATCCCTGCCAAACTCGTCAGTCTGTGCAGGATGACGATGGAAAACTCACGCTGTTCCGTCAAGGTCGGCAACGACCTCACCGACCCCTTTGATGTCAAAAAAGGATTTAGACAAGGCGACGCGCTGTCATGCGACTTCTTTAACATCATACTTGAGAGAATTGTGCAGAACTCTCGCGCCAACACCAGAGGTACAATCTTTCAAAAGTCCGTTCAACTACTTGCATACGCAGACGACATTGACATAATCGGAAGAACAAAGCGTGATGTCAGTGAAGCCTTCGTGAGTATTGGGACGGAAGCGGCGAATATGGGTTTAGCAGTCAATGAGGGCAAAACCAAGTATATGCTGTCATCAAGAAAAGACACCCAACACCGACGTCTTGGACAAAACATCACCATCGACAGCTATAACTTTGAGGTAGTTAGGGACTTTGTCTACCTGGGTTCCGCTATCAATTCAGACAATGACACCAGCGCTGAAATCAAACGAAGGATAACTCTTGCCAATCGCTGTTTCTTTGGGCTAAGAAGGCAATTGAGTAGCAAAGCCCTCTCTCGAGCAACTAAAGTGTCCATGTATAAGACCCTCATCATCCCAGTCCTGCTGTACGGTGCAGAAGCATGGACCCTGTCAAAGGCGGATGAAAACACTTTAGGCTGCTTCGAGAGGAAAATTCTTCGGACGATTTACGGTCCCGTCTGCATAGACGGAGAGTGGAGGAGGAGATATAACATCGAACTGTACGGGCTGTACAGCGATACCGACCTAGCCAAAAGAGTCAAAACACAACGTCTACGATGGCTGGGTCATCTAGAGCGGATGGACACCAACGCCCCGGCCCGGAAAATCTTCGAATCCACACCGCAGGGACGACGCGGTAGAGGAGCACCGAGACTCAGGTGGCGCACGCAAGTGGAAGGGGACCTCAGCCAACTTCGCGTGCGAAACTGGAGACGGCTAGCTAGAGACAGAGCTGGCTGGCGAAGCTTGTTGGCTGAGGCCCAGGTCCACCCCGGACTGTAGCGCCACCTTAAGTAAGTAAGTAAGAACTCTTGCATTTACCTACTGGTTTTATAAACCAAGTGTCTTTCTGTATAACAATATTTCAAGTTTTTTGAAAGTTCTTTTGAGGATGAGGTTCGATGTCGAATGCGCGTGCTTGTATCCTAGGTGGTTTTATCACAGAATAGAAGAATGACAACTTCTATCTATTGTAGTTATAGTTTATCTACTCTATTCTATATATGAACACGTATTATCTTGCATGTACCGCTTATTTGTTATTCATTGCATTCTACTTCGCCATCAACTTAAATTACACAGTACACAATAATATAATAGACCCAAATACTAAATTTAGACTTTGGTAAAAAAACATGATGGATGCTATTTTTACAGCAACTTCTTTTGTGTGCGACGCAGAGTTTGTTCACTTGTGATACGCAACAAGGAGGAGCATCGCAAGTAAATAACAGCTCTCCTACATCAATTCAGGTATGGGGATATGTTCCAGCCTTTTTATGAACACGTTTTAACTTGCGTATGTAATGAAATGACATATCCTTACCTGATATTTCTTTATTATTTATTTACACAGCTTATTTTTTCCTTTAGTTACACTACCTATAATGCTTGTTAAACCCATGGTAATTTTTTTATGAATTTATTTATTTTAGGCTCCAGGTCCACCGCCCATCATTGACTGTAAATCGAATCCGCCCGCTTATACATTTGTCCAAGGCTGGCAGCTACTCTCTTTGGCAGTCTCGTTATTTGTTCCCAAATCGAGTCGACTTCTCTGGTATCTAAAACTTCATTTATCTCGCAATGCTGACTCCAAAACAGAAGCTGGTAAATATGCAGCGTACTGCGAACGTGCCTTAGAGAGAACACTTAAAAACGGAGGACGTGAAACGAAGCCTTCAAGAATGGAAGTGCTATCAATACTTCTCAAAAACCCGTACCATCATTCCTTGCCGCATGCGATTCCAGTTCATATGGCTAACTCCACCTACCAAGTTATTTCATTTGATGGCTCGACAACAATAGACGAATTTCAATCAACACTAGCTCATGAGATCGGTACCCGTGATGCGTCGAATGGGTTCTGTTTATTTAGCGATGATCCAATTGAAAAGGATCTGGAGCACTACCTGGACCCACAAGCTAAACTATGCGATGTTATTTCGAAATGGGAGACTGCATTACGGGAAAAGGGTTCAGGGAAATTCGAAAATTCGAGGGTAATTCAGCTGACGTATAAAAACAGGCTTTATTGGAAGCATACAATAAAGTTCGAAACAGATAAGGAAAAGCTTTTGCTATGTTATCAGACGAATCATCAGATTGTGCAAGGAAGATTTCCGTTGTCAAGAGATCTTGCCCTTGAACTATCATCTTTAATGTCACAAATTGATATGGGCGACTACTCATTGGAAAAGTCGAAAGGATCTGGAAATGTTATCAATGTGGGTCTCACGGCGTTGGATAAATTTTACCCTTACCGATACAGAAATGCCATGACACCAGACCAGTTAAAAGACATTCAAGATTTGCTTATCGCAAAATGGATTTTACTCAAAGGACGATCTACCTTAGACTGTGTTCGAATTTACTTAACATGTTGCCGTAAATGGCCTTATTTTGGAGCAGCGCTGTTTCAGGCAAAGCCAAGACATTCTGATCAGGCGATGGCGTGGCTTGCAATCTCAGAGGATGCACTTAATGTTTTGGAGCTGTCATCGATGGCACCACTTGCACGATATCCATACACAATAGTTTTGACTTTCGGTGGCTGCCAGGATGATTTTATGTTGGTCGTTGGAAATGAGGAAAATGTGGGCACAGATTCAAATGAGCAGAAATTGCTTTTTGCCATGAGCAAACCAAAGATACTGGAAATTACTCTTCTGATTGCAGACTACATGAATGCGATGGGGCACACGTTACCCGGAACTCCGCAAATGAACACACTGACACGAAATGGATCTCATCGCTGTCTTAGATCAAGACCCATGCATACTGGGATGTGCATGACAATTAGTGGGGGAGCCTCAACAAATGCCACGACAACGGCCCACAACACACTAAATTCTCATGCAACCCACACTTTAAACTCCAACCATTCCCATACAATAAATTCATCTCATTATTGTGGCATTAGTATGATCAGTGGCGGAAGTCACCCAAATACAATAAGTTCGTCACACGGGGGACAGCCAGATATACTGAAAAGTACTCCAGACCATCAACGTATGCCGAAATAGAATAGAAAATGTCAGGAAATGAGTATTAAAACGTCTTATTTTATGTAACTATTAATATTGTAGTCTGCAAAAGGACTTTACTATAGAACCATTTAACGAATTTTGTAATAATGTGCAGTGCACGCTGTATACATATTTCTTGGAATATGAGCTGAACGAAAAATTAAGCTAAATTAAACAAAAAAAAAATTAATCATCTTGATTATCCCTTTATTGGGTAAACAGTTAACACTACTCTAACCAAGCTTCACAACGCCACCACGGAAAAAACTGATTCTTGCTCAATTTTACAGAGGATTATGTATTGCAAATGGTGTGCCATCATTTCAGTGCTAAGTTAAGCTTAGTTTAAACCAAGATCTGATGATCCCGGAACAAAACAAATCTAGAGTTAACCCAGCGAGCAGTGCATATAACTTTGTCAATAAAGTCGTCAAAATCTTCGACTCTCGAAATCATTTACTCTCCCAGGTTCTCACTTCACATAGAAAAAAGCGCGAGTCATTTTCACATGTTGTTTTTCACAGAAACACGCAAAGGCACTGCCAAGAAGTTCATACTGTTCACCGGAGTCGATCAGAGATTAACTCACCAAATTTGGCGAGTAAGGCCAAGATAATTACTTAAGGTTAACTCGGAAACTCGTATGATCTCGAACTAAATTACTGGTCCTAAGCAGCATTCATTCTCCTTCACAGTCCTTAGTCTTGCGTTCCGGCATCTTGCCAATTCTATTGGCACTTTGTGCTATTGAATTCAATTCCTTCATATACAACGCACGGGAACCTCACGTTTCCGTAAGAGATACGATTTTTATAGCATTTCTTTAACATGTGTCAAGGGCACCCATTAAGGAATGCCTGAACGAAGCCTCCATGTGATAGTGGTTGCTTCTATAAAGAAAAGTAGGCGTCTTAGACGTTGGCGTACTTGACACGCTATTTGGTCCGGATCGTATGTTCTACCATTTCACTTATAGGCTAAGTTCACTGCCATAGGTCGAGGTAACAAGCTAACCTTTAAGAATTTAGGGTTATTCGCAGATTACAGCGTAGCAAACAAGTCTTCAAATCAGAGTATCTTTGACTGGTTCTCTGTTCTTGGTAAAACATTTTCAAAGGCAGACAATATTATCTAGAGCAAACATGCTTAAGTGCCGAACACATGTATTTTTACTATCGCTAAACTCCAAAAACTAAAATAGACGAAAGTGTGACCTAGGATCAAGATGATAAATCACAATGTAGAATTGTTTCACTTACTATAATCAATTTCTAAGTATTTCTAAGTATTTATTAAGCAAAGGTACAGTTAAGCATACCCTCGGAGTTAATTTGAAAAAGCGACTGAAATTAGCTTTCAGTTTATTAATTTCATTTATTAATTTATGTTAATGCGTATTATATTGCATAATAATTTATCGAAAATACTTTTTAACTAAAATTTTAAGAAAATATGTGTACATAGAATATTTACAATAACATTTTCTAAAAAAACGACTTAAGTTAATGTGTATGTATACATTTTATGAAAACCCATTTAACTTTGTAAATTTAAAAATTTAAAAATTTAAAAATGCCATATAACCACTTTTAAGACAAGAAATACTCATACATACTCTAAGAACACTAAGAACGCAAATGTCATAGATAACAAGTTATAAAAATTATGACTTACCTACTTTTAGTAATGAAAAATAAAAGGAAACATTTCTTACAAAAGTTATCATAAAATGCCTTAATAATTATTATTTCATTTTAGGACAAGGTTCCGAAGACATCAGGTTTTCATCTTTTTCAAAATATTAAAACCGAGACAAGTAGATATACAATTGAATATGCCACTTAGTTCTTTTTAAAAGTTTTAAAATGACTTAATGAATTAACAGTAAGTATAATTAGATGGTTTTCAAGCGGAGGGAGAACTAGGCTCTATTCTATCTGTACACTGCCGTTTACTAGAATGGTTTACCTTACAAAAATCAATCTCCATTGTCCTGCAACTTAGTTTCTATTGCATGCACCTGATCAGAAATAATGAGATAGGCGACTTGCAATCCCCTTGCCTGAAACACCCGCAAAAAAAAGTAACGGGATTTCTCTCTTGACCCTGTCTGTGAATACAGTGAGCAATGGAAATGTTCAGTGAATCAATTTAAAAGTGGCGGAAGGTGAGTTAATTTGTCGTCTCAGTCTTTCAAAAAATTTTATAAACAAAGTAATCAGCCTCCACTCTTTTTTGGTTTATTTTGTTTTACAAATAATTCTTCTTAGTAAAGGAAAAAGCTGTCCAAGCGGAAGCGAACTGGCAGAACTTCATTCCTGCCTAAGGAATGAATAAAATGGGTGGCATAATTGAAATCAAATAAAATGATTTATTTGAAAATGTATTTTGATTTGATTATGGAAATTCAAATAACTTCGCAAGGTACAAATTTAAAAAAGTTCTAAAACTTTACAAATGAAAATATATAAGCAAAAGATTTTGTATATTATAAGCTCTTCCAATAGTTTGAAATTTTGGCATCTAGTACATTATATTTGATTTCTTTGACATCATCTGGAAATTAAAGAAGCCGGCTTACTCCACTGCGGTTACTAGCTATTAACGTTTCGATGAATGCAATTATATTACTATCCAGTGGATATGATTGCAGTGCTGGTGTAAGGTAAAAGTAGCACAGTAAAGCCGCGTTGTCACATGAAACGTAAGACAGGAACATAAACAGAATCCTATTCATTAGCAACTGCTACCTAAATTCACTGAATGCTTTTTTCGTTGCTTATGTATGAAATTTTGTTTCTGTTTCATGCGACAACGCGGCTTAAAACAGAAACAGAATCCCATACATTAGCAACTAAAACCTAAATTCGCTGAATGCTTTTTGCGTTGCTAATGTATGAAAGTCTGTTTTTCCCCTTTCCGATCCTTGTGACAATACGGATTTACGAAGCGTTTAATTTTATCTCATTGGTTTAAAGTGTATTCAAGCTATATCAACACATGAGTTATCCACTCTTCTGTATTTCTCTCTGATGATCTTAGGTCTTTATTCAAATATAAATTTACACGAATTCAAAAGACTGCAATAAGTGAAAGAAGAATTTTTTACCAGTATTTTTAAGGCGTCACTGACAAAGTCACTAGAATTTTAGAGCAATACAGAGTGAAACAGATCTTACCGCCAGAAAAGGTGATCTTTTAAACAAGAGTAACATTCACCCAAAGATCGGTTCCTATTTTAGACACCAGTATTGTATATGCTGTGCCTTTTAGCTGTCATCGGCATTCATTGGACAAACCCGGCAAAGTATTTCACCTCGTTTGAAAGAACGTACAAATGCTGTTAGCATTAACAGTTAGTTGTGGGTTAAATAAAGACTAATTTATCTTATGCAATCTATTTATCAATTTACCAATTTCAAGCCGCGTTGTCACAAGGAACAGAAACAGAATTTCATACATTAGCAATGCAAAAAGCATTCAGCGAATTTAAGTTGCAGTTGCTAATGTATGGGATTCTGTTCCTGTTCCTGTTGTTCGTTGCTTGTGGCAACGCGGCTTTAGGCAAATGATTATGGTAGCATTCCTGTTTAAATCTTGAACGAGTATGATTTGTGTATCATTCTTATACTTTATATTTTATATTATTGCCTGCACGAACAAAGATTTCATCGCTTTTGGAAATCAATTTATTCATTTCTTTCTTTTCCATGAAAGCGAACAATCCAGCACTAAAAAAATAATAAATTAATTCATATTTGAAAGAAAAAGTCAAACTTTCTTGCACGGGATTTGGAAAAGTCAACTTGTCTGCACGGAAATCTATCTAAAATGACTTCGAACGATTGTCACGAAATCACCTAATCCGATCCTCGATATGGTGACCTGCAACGCAGTCGATATCTAAAATGTGTAGCCTGAAACGCACTCAAAACCCAAAATTAACTGCACCAACCGCACTCATTTAGGCCTTGGATGCACAAATCCTGTTCAGACCAGGGGTGACTGTATTAGTGAATTTTTTTTGCAGCCGTAAAAATAGCGTGCAAGCTACAATCACACTCAGTCTGAACAATTGCCCCAGAGAGCCGAAAATCGAGCTTGGGGGCAAAAAGAGGGACTCCAGCGAAGATGCCTATCTCATAATCAGCGTTACCACTTTACTGCAAATGCAGTAGGTCTACTGCTTTTTTTTTCGAAAAACAGATCTACTGCCACTTTTTTAAATCTACTGCGTTCTTATACAAAAAATCTTCAAATAAGCAAACGCATAAATAATTTTTAACAACAGTCCAATTCCATTGAATGCACTCATAATTCTTTCTTGAACACACCCTTTATTTGCGTACACTGCTATCGGCTAGCGGCTCCCTACGTTGACAATTAACAGCTGATGGTTTTGCTTTCGGATGTTTATTTTTTGTTTGTTTGCACGCTTATGAACTTCTGATAAAAACCGCAGGAAAAGGGTAATTGTTTTTCAATGTGCTTTATCTTTAAAATAAATCAATGTATTATCATCAAATAAGTAGTAATACACAAAAGAAACGACCGGCAGAAGAAGAGAATCCAGATGTTAGGCAAGATGGTCCATAAGCTTGTAAGTTTCTCCTATTTACACTACAAATAAGCACAGTTTCTTGTTGAGTTTTAGTTTTTAATTGAGTGTTTATTTAATGACAGATCTAACATTGAGGAAGAACAAGATTCAAGACCTCAGTCATCAAAAATTAAGAAATATCAACAAAAGTATAAACCTATTTGGGAATCTCAGTTTTCATGGCTAACAAGTGTTGAGGGAAATGTATTTTGTAAAATTTGTTTCAAGTCCTTGGACAACAACAACGCTAATCTTGAAAGGCACGGTATATCAAAAATACACGTTCAAAAAACTGCAAACAGCACAAACACTCCCATTTCAGAAATGTTACGAGAAGCTCTCGAGATTCAAGCACAAGTAAGCTGATTGCCGAAATAACTTGCGTTATGTATTGCATCCGGCACAATTTACATTTAAATTAATGGATTCAATTCCTGCCCGTTTAAGTACCGTCTGCAAAGATTCTAATGTTGCGAGGAAAATTTCTCGAAAAAAATCAGAAGTTTTTTAATCAATCCTGCAAATAAACTTTATCTCCTCTTTCTTTCGTATATTTTAAATCTCATTAACCAAAAAAATAAACTGTTCCAAGCTGAATTTACTCTTATCCACCAGCTTGATGAACAAATTTCAGGACTTTATTTGGATTTTTTGAAAAATTTTGTAGAACTGGATGCAATCGATGTTCACATCGAGTTGGAGAGTACTTCGCATCATCGTTCCTATTCGGATATGCATTTTGGGTAAGAGTTTGAAAAATTTGTTAATTTAAATGACTTCGACAAAGAAGACCTCGACGAAATAAAAAAATATTTGGTGCAGTTCTATCTCGAAATGTGCAGGCAGATTAAAAAACGGCTCGATTTTAATTATTCAAAATTAAAACTTCTTAAATATTTAGATGGTAAGGTTGTCGTGGAGGGTAAAATGATCTCTATTTTGCCACTATTAACATGTTTTCCTTTTTACCATAAAAATACCGAAAGTCTTAACAATGCTTGGAGGTCTTTGTTAGGGAACCGAGACATTTTAAAAAAGTACTATTATCCTTTTGACATCACTGTATTTTGGATAAATTTGCTTAATGAAGAAAACGCTTTGGGGGAAAAAATTTACAGAGTAGGGAAAAAAATCTCAGTATTTACATTTTGACTCTATTTTCTTTGCCACATAGTAGTGCTGCAGCAGAGCGAAAATTTTCTACCGTGAGCTTAGTAAAATCTAAAAACAGAAATAAATTGCAAACCAAAACTTTACAAAATGTAATTTTAAATGTAAAAATTTTGTAATTAAATGCAAAGAATTGGATGAAATGAAAAAAGACTGCTGGGAGCCATCAGATTCTGAAGGGCTGATCGATTACTTCCAAAGATTCACTTTTAGCGGTGGTGAATTCCGAATTAAAAATACTTTATTATACCTAGTATTTCGTTTATTTTACTTTCACTTTGGCTAGTAATAGTATTTTTGCTTTTGTTATCTTTTGAAGAACAAATTTATCATCATCATCATCATCATTTTCGAATGCCGCTTATCCTTTAAAAGGGTCGCGGAGCGAGGGTGGCTAAATGGTCCTTCCATCTTTCTCGATCCTCCGCCACCAACTCAAGAGACTCCGGCGCAATCCCCAGGCGGGATTCAGAGAGGTTCCTTACCTGATCCCACCACCTGTTTCTTGGCCTACCAGGGGGGCGGGGCGCTCGCATCTCGGCTAGCAAGACCTGTCTAGGAAGTCTGTCAGGGGGCATGCGAACAACGTGTCCAAACCATCGAAGAATCGATCGCTCCACTCGGAGAAGTAGCTGCTCAACATTGAGATTCCTACGAATACTGACGTTTCTCACTCTGTCCCTTAGAGTAACACCAGCAACGCACCTCAGGAATCTCATTTCGGCAGCTTGTACCCGCGATCTAATTCTTTCGGTCCTTACCCAAATTTCATGACCATAGATGAGGGTCGGAACGAACACTGAATTAAAAACTGAGATCTTTGCTTTCACTCCAAGCTCAGCTTTCCTGATGACCAGCCGGCGCAGTTCCTTTACTATTGCTCCAGCTTGGCCAATTCTACAGGACAACTCAGTATCACTCCTCCCATCTTTCGTGAAAAAGACCCCGAGATACTTAAACTTCTCCACCTGTTTTAATGGAACTCCATTTATGTGCAGGGTACAATGCACAGGAGTTCGGGAAACAACCATCACTTCCGATTTGTTCACCATTACTTTCATCCCAGCATCACCACAAATGGCTGCAAACCTATCCAGTGCTCGTTGAAGCTCCTCTTTGGATGATGCAAGGATGGCCAAATCATCTGCGAAAAGCAGATTTCTCATCCTGATGCCAGCCAATTCGAAACATTGCTCGCCAAGACTGCGCTTCACCATCCAGTCCATATATGCTATGAAAAGGAGCGGCGACAGAACACAGCCCTGGCGAAGTCCAACGCGCACATCAAAAGGACGGGATTTGACGCCATTTATCCGTACACAGCTTCTGCAGTTTCCATACAAAGACTGAATGGCTCTCAGAAGAGGCCCACTCAGCGCATAGTCCTGCAAAACTCTCCACAGTGTATCCCTAGGGATTCGGTCATACGCCTTTTCCAGATCTACAAAACACGCAAAGACCGGGAATAAATAAAAATAACAAATTTATGTTATTTTTATTTAATTTGTTGTTTTAGTATCTTTTTTTTTGTAAAAACAATTTCTACTGCGAAAAATTCGAATCTACTGCATTTTTTGGTAAATCTACTGCAGAAAATTTTGGGAATGGTGGCAACGCTGCTCATAATACCTGATCAATGCTTTAAACCTTAAGATAAAACTGTACACACTGTACACTGCTGAACTCAATATAAGTTAGATCTTGAAATTTTCTGAATTGAGGAAATTAATAAAATTTCGAAACATAGTGGATCTCCATTTTTAAAAAAAATTTTACGCTTGTACTGCTTCGGATAACAATAAACTTATGCACCAAATTTTAGCTTCCAAGCCTACAATTTAAGGTTTAAAAACGTGTGACGTATAGGCAGACGGACGGACGGACCGACGGACTTGGCTTATTCGATTCAGAATTTGGTTTCGATCATAATCATATGCCTCTAAGGTCTTGGGGGTCTACCATTCGACCCCATGCCATTTGTGCCACTTTCTGACACAATTCTCTCAGAGAATCACTCATTTAAGAGTATTTATATGTAGAGAGCTTCCAAAACTATGCCTAAACTTAATAATCACAGCAAGAAAATTTAATATGAGCTGTGTCTAAGCTGTACGATAACTTCAGACCCATTGACATTATATGTGTATGTATATGGACTGCTAGTTGGTGTCGCCGCTCGTGGCCCCATGATGGTCCCTTACAAGCAAATAGAAACTCAAGCTGCTTAGTACCAGTGGCCAAATTTGGAAACACTGTCAATGGGGAATGCTAAGCGGTCTCATTTTTGACGCATGTTGTGTATAAGCGGAGACAATATTATCTCAATGTTCCGGCCTATGTAAGTTTATTAAGACGCGGGGTTAATAAACGACGAGCGGGGCCATTACATTTGGGATTTCTTACACCCCATTCAATAGGAAAGGAGGTATATTAAGTTTGTCACATAGTTTGTAACACGGTGAAATAATAATGGTAGATTATGATCGAGACCCAATTCTAAATAGAATAAGGCATGTCCATCCGTCCCCCCGTCCGTCCCTTTGTCTGTATGTCAAACGTTTGTAGGCCTTAAATTTTAAGCTAGGAAGCTGAAACTTGGTCCATAAGTTTATTGTTATCTGAAGCAGTGCAAATGTAAAAATTTTTCAAACCCGCCTCAAGACAAGCCCACAATCGCTGCAATTGTGCAACTACTTCCTAATCTTTCGAAGCTGTAAGAAGTTTTTGTTTTAAAAATTTTACTAAGCACATTATGTAGAAAACCTTTAGTTTAACATTTTGTTCATACAAGATTTGGGCCACGCCCACATTTGGAGGCAAAATTGGAGAAAAACCTAAATCTTTTCAGAAAAACGTTATTTCGACTGGTCTTAAGCCTAATTTAGTAAAGAGTAAACAACAAACACTAGCAGGTTAGATAAACGAGATTTTATTCCAGATTTCGTTCATACAAATGTTTTAGCCACGCCCCCTTTTAGGGGTTGATTTTTCAAAAATATTGAGTTCGAACATGGAAATATCAGTGTTATAATTGATAGTTTTTCGTTAGGGGCGATCGCACCACGCCCCTTTTCGAAGTTTGGTCTTCTTATAAAATGTCAAAAAATAACAACAACATCAGCATTTTACAATGTGGGGTATTCAACGGTCCGTTTTACGGACTGTAACTTCTGCGTACACACTGCAGCACTAACTCACTAAGTCTGCACGCTGCACCCCTAGAACCTGAAGGGAGAGTCCGTATCGAAAGGCGGTATGAATTTTTGCTCTGGATGGCAATTTTGCAATATTGGCAAAATTGGCAATATTACAATTTTAAAGGCAATAATTCTCAAAAAGGATTTAATATTTGTTTTTCGATTAAGTTAAATTGACTGCCTCACTCACTGTTCATAGGTTACTTTTGGAATGAATATTTTCTGAGACGAATGAACTGGATTTCCCTCAGTCTGAGGCGTTACCAAAGATACTTATTATATATGTACTTATAAAAAATGATGTTTATGATAAAGAAAAAGAGAGCGCACAGGAACAAAAAATAATGACAGCTGTTATTTGTACATATAAAAAATGATGTTTATGATAAAGAAAAAGAGAGCGTACAGTAACAAAAAATAATGACAGCTAGGCTAATCTGACAGACCACAAAAAAGAATAACTAAGGTTATGCTACCAATGGATAAAGAGACACGGAAGTGGTGGTTTGGGAGAAAAGTGAAGCATCTTTTTATACCCCATCCCATAGGATAGGAGGTATATTAAGTTTGTCAAATAGTTTGTAACACGGTGAAATAATAATGGTAGACCACCAAGACCTTAAGGGCATATGATCGAGACCGAATTCCGAATCGAATGAGCCATGTCCGTCCGTCCGTCCGTCTGTATGTCACATGTTTTTAGGCCTTACATTTTGAGCTAGTGTGCTGAAACGCACGTAAGGTCCACGTCATGCGAAGCAGTACAAGTGTAAAAATTTTTAAAATCCGCCCAAAGACACGCCCACAATCGGTCTAAATGTGCAACTACCTCCAGAATTTTCAAAACTGTAACACGTTCTAAAAGCCTGAAATTTAACATTTAGCATCTCCTTATAAATGTTAGACACAAAAAAGAAAAATTTAATTGGTAAACCTCCTCTAGCGGGCGTGGCATCTATTTTAAGGGTAAATTTTCAAATGCAGTTTACTCAATATTTTTGCTTAAAATTGAAAAAAAATGCAAAATATTTTATGTAGAAAACGCTTAGTTCTGAATTTTGTTCATACAAGACTTTGGGCCACGCCTACATTTGGAGGCAGGATTGAAGAAAAACTTAAAATTTGCCTGAAAAACTTAATTTCGACTAGCCTTGAGCCTAATTTAGGAAAGCATGAAACAAAAAATGTAGCAGGTTAGGTAAACGAGACTTCAGTCCACATTTTGTTTACATTAAGTTTTTAGCCACGCCCCCTTTTAAGGGTCGATTTTTCAAAAATATTGAATTTGAAACAAAAAATTGCATTTTTACGTACATTTAAGTGTAACTTGGATATATATGTGGTTTCTAATTAGGGGCGGTTGGACCCGGTGGGATAGGATGAGGTATTCAACGGTCTGTTTTACGGACTGTAACTTCTGCGTACTGTAGCACTTACTCACTGGTTAAGTTGTGTGAGTGGGGACTAGCTATGTGTTGCACTAGGCATTACATGAGAGACGGCCCAAAGTTCATACGTTTCTGGGAACTGGCTATACTTTTGTTTAGCATTCCTGAGTTAAAGTGACATTAGTACCCCTATTCGGGACGCACAACTCACATGTAGATACCCGATTTCAGGGGACTAATGTCAAAAAAAGCGCTTCACTCACACACACAGTATATGAGAAACAGAGCTATTCCTTGTCTTTTTATTTAATGTATGCAACTCGATTGAACCGGCTCCTAGATTTCAACTTTTCCTTTGGTTTCGGGTGGCATTTGGTAGCTGGTAGTCTCAGAGCAAAATTGTTTCCTTGGTGTCAACCATTAGCGAATCTTCTAATGGTGTGAAACTATCCATCTTCCTGGCGTTGCATCAGTGCCGAACAGAAGACACAGACAGTTGCGTCACAATGAAACTCTGTTCAGTGTTTTGGGTTATAAATTATATACAATACTTACTTATAAATTATTTACAATACCCTTCCCTCTATAACTCGATCGCACAACTCGCGAAAAGCATTTGCATATTCGCCTGAAATTTCAACGCACTATCTTTACGTAAGAGACTAAGCAAGGGCCTTACAACGCTAGAAAAGGACGGTATAAACCTATGAAAGTAAGAAAATAAACCAATACAAAAATGTAGTCCTTGCCTCTTCATCAGGACTTTATTGGTCTTAATAGTTTTAATGTGGGTATCGGTAATTCGAATACCAGCCAAATTTATTTTATAACCCAGGTCGATTTTATCATACGCGAATTCGCATTCGCCAGATTTATTCCTAACCCCCTTTCATATAGTAGACGCAAAACCTCTTTAAGTATTTTCATGTGAGACTCTAAATTTCCCGTAGCAATCAAAATATCGTCTAAACATATAAAAAATCACCTTACACTCATCAATAAAGTCACGAAAAATATGATAGACAAATCTGTAAAATTCTGAAGGCGTCTGAAGTGCTGGTCAAAAATGTTCTCATCGATTCTTGAAATAACTCTCCCAAAAAAAATCTTGCCACTCAATAGCGTTGCTTTCAGTAAGCCTGTGTTCGAAATCGTGATATGACGCTAGCTGGTTCCAATCCCTGAAAGGGAAGGCATAAGAGTTTAAGAGCCTTAAAAATATTGACTTTTTCATGATCCTTGCTAAGTAGTCTGAGTGAGCTTTCAAATTAATCTTATTTAATGGCCTATAATCTACACATATACGTACTTTACCATCTTTTTATACTCGACCCACGGTATATTAAGTTTAACGTATAGTTTCTAACGCAGTGAAATAATCACCGTAGACCCCCAAAACCTTTAAGGGCCGGTTTTTCAGTGCTGAGTTAAGCCCAGCTTAAGCCAAGATCTATTAATTCCGTAACAAAATGAATCTGGAGTTAACTCAGTGAGGTGTTTTTCAGTGCAGAGTTAACTCCGTCAACGAAGTTGTCAAAATCTTCGACTCTCAAAATTATTGACTCTCCCAGCTCTCACTTCACATAGAAAAACACAGGAAAAGAAATTCGAGTTATTCTCAAATGTAATTTTCACAGCAACGCGCGAATCAACTGACATTCCACGCAGAAAAAACATTCGAAGAAATTCATACTGTGCTCCAGAGATGATCAGAAATTAACTCACCATATTTGGTGAGTTAAGCCGAGATTAACCCCAGATCTTAGTTCACTCAAAAACTCATTTCTGGGGCTTATCTCAGTTTAACTCAGAAAGTCGGATGATCTCGCACTGAAAAACCGGACTTCAGAGAAATGAATGGGACCGACAGAAGAATCGATTAAGCCATGCCCGTCCGTCCGTCCGTGTGTAAACATTTTTTGGGCCTTACATTTTAAGGTAGAAAGCTGGAATTTGGTGGGTTGGCTGAAAGTCCAGTCCTTCAGATCAAGTTTGAAAATTAGCTTAATCCGTTCACAGACACGCCCACTACAGGCCTGTGTTCGCGACCATCTCTAATTTAAAAAAATACTTTTTCCAAATTTTAGCTATGTTACAATGGTGCTGGCGCATTCATTTTTGGTATGTAACATTGCCTTGAAATTATCTTTGAATTAGCCAAAACAGTTTGGCCTTTTCATTGACCACGCCTACTTTTTTAAGGGACTTAAGCTTCAAATGACTGTTTTCCAATAAATGTATATGAAATTTATTTATTTTTATTTATAACTTAAGCTGATTTCTTATTAGTTATAGTTATTTATATACAATACTTACTTATAAATTATTTACAATACCCTTCCCTCTATAACTCGATCGCACAACTCGCGAAAAGCATTTGCATATTCGCCTGAAATTTCAACGCACTATCTTTACGTAAGAGACTAAGCAAGGGCCTTACAACGCTAGAAAAGGACGGTATAAACCTACGAAAGTAAGAAAATAAACCAATACAAAAATGAAGTCCTTGCTTGTTCATCAGGACTTTATAAGTCTTAATAGTTTTAATGTGGGTATCGGTAATTCGAATACCAGCCAAATTTATTTTATAACCCAGGTCGATTTTATCATACGCGAATTCGCATTCGCCAGATTTATTCCTAACCCCCTTTCATATAGTAGACGCCAAACCTCTTTAAGTATTTTCATGTGAGACTCTAAATTTCCCGAAGCAATCAAAATATCGTCTAAACATATAAAAAATCACCTTACACTCATCAATAAAGTCACGAAAAATATGATAGACAAATCTCTAAAATTCTGAAGGCGTCTGAAGTGCTGGTCAAAAATTTTCTCATCGATTCTTGAAATAACTCTCCCAAAAAAATCTTGCCACTCAATACCGTTGCTTTCAGTAAGCCTATGTTCGAAATCGTGATATAACGCTAGCTGGTTCCAATCCCTTAAAGGGGAAGGCATTAGAGTTTAAGAGCCTTAAAAACATTGACTTGTGGAGGCTTTTCTGATTTCTTTTCATGATCCTTGCTAAGTAGTCTGAGTGAGCTTTCAAATTAATCTTATTTAATGGCCTATAATCTACACATATACGTACTTTACCATCTTTTTTACCCGACCCACGGTATATTAAGTTTAACGTATAGTTTGTAACGCAGTGAAATAATCACCGTAGACCCCCAAAACCTTTTAGATCTATTAATCCCGTAACAAAATGAATCTGGAGTTAACTCAGTGAGCTGTTTTTCAGTGCAGAGTTAACTCCGTCAACGAAGTTGTCAAAATCTTCGACTCTCAAAATTATTGACTCTCCCAGCTCTCACTTCACATAGAAAAACACAGGAAAAGAAATTCGAGTTATTCTCAAATGTAATTTTCACAGCAACGCGCGAATCAACTGACATTCCACGCAGAAAAAACATTCAAAGAAATTCATACTATGCTCCAGAGATGATCCGAAATTAACTCACCATATTTGGTGAGTTGAGCCGAGATTAACCCCAGATCTTAGTTCACTCAAAAACTCATTTCTGGGGCTTATCTCAGTTTAACTCAGAAAGTCGGATGATCTCGCACTGAAAAACCGGACTTCAGACAAATGAATGGGACCGACAGGAGAATCGATTAAGCCATGCCCGTCCGTCCGTCCGTGTGTAAACATTTTTTGGGCCTTACATTTTAAGGTAGAGAGCTGGAATTTGGTGGGTTGGCTGAAAGTCCAGTCCTTCAGATCAAGTTTGAAAATTAGCTAAATCCGTTCACAGACACGCCCACTACAGGCCTGTGTTCGCGACCATCTCTAATTTAAAAAAATACTTCTTCCAAATTTTAGCTATGTTAGAATGGTGTTGGCGCATTCATTTTTGGTATGTAACATTGCCTTGAAATTATCTTTGAATTAGCCAAAACTGTTTGGCCTTTTCATTGACTACGCCTACTTTTTTAAGGGATTTAAGCTTCAAATGACTGTTTTCCAATAAATGTATATGAAATTTATTTATTTTTATTTATAACTTAAGCTGGTTTCGGACCACGCTGCTCGTATCGATCCATGTTACTGTGTTGTCGCGAATTCCATCAGTGATGATCTTGACAAGTTCTTGTTCTTCAATCTCGGGCTTTGTTGCAATCGACTGCATGGCCACCACATAGCTCAAGCAGGACTCAAAATGTTTCAAGCTACGAGCTCGTAGATGCCGGTACACCCCTTGCTGTGTGACTGTTCGTTTGAACAATTTGAATAGTAGTTAACCAAACTGAGGTTGGTGACGTATGTATTGTTTCGCCAATCCCCTTCAGAAATCTACGAATGGCTTGAAATTTTTCTTTATCATTCAGTTTACAGCTGCTGGCGTAGTCGTCAAATTGAATGACCGACTTAACTACGCCGTAGTAGTCGTCACCGCTTAACTTGGGTTCAGCAGAATCCAGCTCTTCGTGGCTACCCATTTGTGCTTGCGATTCGAGCACGTCTCATTGAATATGCATTTTTATCCGCTGCTCTTCCAATTGCTGTGTGTCAGTAAGTATCGGAACACCTTCATCAGGGAGTGTTACGGCAACACAAGCAGCGAAATCGTCGAAGACGATTCCAAAATAGTTTTTGGCAATCCCAACAGAAGTAAAGGCAGCAGATTGTTTCACAGCGGGTGCTCCGATGGAGTCAAAGGCAGCAGTAGCAGATGCTCGGGCAGCAGGTGAATGGTTGACTTCAACCTCTTTCTCAGGGCCATCAGCATTAATTTGGACTTCTGGGCTAAATACTCGTGGAGTGTGCGCAGTTGAATTAAGGATGCATTGACAGGAAAATCGGCTCCACGTTCCACGAGTTTAAGAATGACTTTGCGAGCCAATCGCGTCATATTATCAGTCAAATGACTTAATAAGTTAAGTAGTTATCCAACATCTAAGTTGAAAACAATAATTTTCAAGAAGGATTTTATATTAATTTTCCTATTAAATTTTATTCACTACGCTCAATTCATAGGTTACTTTTCGAATGAAGATTTTCTCAGTCGAATGTATTGGATTTCCCTCGGACTGATGCGTTACGATAGATACTTATTATATTTTCTCCTCGTCGCTGCAACTTCTATCTTTCGTCGATTGATCCAATTTAAGGAGATGGGTCTCTTGGTTTTCCTACGGTCGAGCACTGGCCAGATTTGTTTGAAAGAGAGACATGTGGTGATGTTATTCCACCTGTTGTTTGCCATTATGATGGCACTCACCCCGATCATTTGTGTCGGCAGCATCATGTGCATTGACATCACAGCCCACTAGGAGAGGATGTCTTCTCTCTCGCCCCGGCTGAAGGCGTTGCCGATAGCCTCTGCAGGTTTCGGCCCTGTTACATATAGGTTTCTCGTTCTCGCGTTCCAAGCTGACGCAAACAAAGTCCGAATCGCCAAATGAGGTACAAGAAAAATATTTAGTCTTTCCTTGGCAAATATAAGTGCCTTAAACTTAACTGGTACTTTTGCGTAGAAAAGCTCATAGCCTTTTGCCTTCAGTCCAGTTATGGTGTGGTCGTCAAGAGTCCAGGGCTCTTGAATGAGGGCGATGTCTTTTCAGCTTTCTTGAGGATGGAGCAAGAGATTAACAGAGGCTGCTTTTTGAGTGGTGTAGATTATACTGCACTGGCTAGTCGCAGACCCTTCTAAAACCGTGGTATCGTGGTCTTCTTAGACCAACCTGCTTCTTAGAAAGTTTAGCTTGCGACGGGCCAGCCGATTTCTCAGCTGCGCCAGGAACTGCGCATCCGTCCCTCCAATAGACCTTCATATAGTGGTTCTCCAGCCCATAAGGAACTTGAAGCCTCTTGCAACTAGGGTTGCAATATATTCCAGGTTCAGTACCATTGAAACTAATCGCCTGGCATCAGTTGGTTCCTCAATTTTAATGAGCTTCCAAATTCCTGGTCGGTAGGTCAAGATTATGCATCCCTATACTGACTCTGAGTCCCGACTTGCTTTTTGAACAGTCTATTACTTCTCACTGGGCCATAAAGTGCCTACTGTTGAGCTCCTGACTTAATGTAGTCAACAGAGGTCTCATAATTGCATATGAGGAGCTTAAAATCCGTCTGATGCCAGCCGCCGTCCAGAAAGGTAGGAGCTGGCAGCGTTGGATTGGCAAGGCAGTACTGAGGAAAGCTTGAAGATAACTTGCCCTTCAGAAGTCTCCAGTTCTCCAAGCCAATCCTACCCTCATCTTCACCCTGGTCCATGATACCCTGGACCAAATGTTCCTTCGCAAATATTCACACTGCGGCAGATCTTGGAGAAAACCCAGGAATTCCAAATCGATACACACCACCTCTTCATCGATTTCAAGGCCGCGTATGACAGCATCTATAGAGACGAGCTATATAGCGCAATGTCTAGTTTTGGCATCCCTGCCAAACTCGTCAGTCTGTGCAGGATGACGATGGAAAACTCACGCTGTTCCGTCAAGGTCGGCAAAGACCTCACCGACCCCTTTGATGTCAAAAAAGGATTTAGACAAGGCGACGCACTGTCATGCGACTTCTTTAACATCATACTTGAGAGAATTGTGCAGAACTCTCGCGCCAACACCAGAGGTACAATCTTTCAAAAGTCCGTTCAACTACTTGCATACGCAGACGACATTGACATAATCGGTAGAACAAAGCGTGATGTCAGTGAAGCCTTCGTGAGTATTGGGACGGAAGCGGCGAATATGGGTTTAGCAGTCAATGAGGGCAAAACCAAGTATATGCTGTCATCAAGAAAAGACACCCAACACCGACGTCTTGGACAAAACATCACCATCGACAGCTATAACTTTGAGGTAGTTAGGGACTTTGTCTACCTGGGTTCCGCTATCAATTCAGACAATGACACCAGCGCTGAAATCAAACGAAGGATATCGTTTGGCAATCGATTGGCAATATATCAAATGAAGGATATATTGCCAATCGCTGTTTCTTTGGGCTAAGAAGGCAATTGAGTAGCAAACCCCTTTCTCGAGCAACTAAAGTGTCCATGTATAAGACCCTCATCATCCCAGTCCTGCTTTACGGTGCAGAAGCATGGACCCTGTCAAAGGCGGATGAAAACACTTTAGGCTGCTTCGAGAGGAAAATTCTTCGGACGATTAACGGTCCCGTCTGCATGGACGGAGAGTGGAGGAGGAGATATAACATCGAACTGTACGGGCTGTACAGCGATACCGACCTAGCCAAAAGAGTCAAAACACAACGTCTACGATGGCTGGGTCATCTAGAGCGGATGGACACCAACGCCCCGGCCCGGAAAATCTTCGAATCCACACCGCAGGGACGACGCGGTAGAGGAGCACCGAGACTCAGGTGGCGCACGCAAGTGGAAGGGGACCTCAGCCAACTTCGCGTGCGAAACTGGAGACGGCTAGCTAGAGACAGAGCTGGCTGGCGAAGCTTGTTGGCTGAGGCCCAGGTCCACCCCGGACTGTAGCGCCACCTTAAGTAAGTAAGTAAGTAGATTCGCTTATTGGTCTAGACCCCATCAGATTGCCCTCAGAGCCTCAGTAAGTTTTACAGACTCACTCTGCGTCTGTACACTAGTACTGCTTCAGGACCAAGAAAGAAGAGATATCAAGTTTCAAGTTTCTGGCTCAAAACTTTAGGGATTAAAATTAGCTACAGACGGACGGACATTGTAAGTTGAATGAACCATGTCCACGCTCATTCGACTTACAATTTGGTCTCGATCATGTGTCTTCATGGTCTTGAGGGCCAATGGTGATTATTTCTCTATATTACAAACTATTAAACAATACTTTCGAGTCATTGGTTTTTGGAATGTGGTTTTTTCCGGAAACTCCAAAATTAAAAACTTTTTGGGTACAACAAAAGACAAATCAAAAACTAGCGAGAAGTCAGGGATCTACGAAATTAAGTGTGGCCAAACCAACCGCAGCGTCGGCGTACGTTTCGCAGAACATTCGAGGCACATTAAGTTCAACCGACTCTTTCTCACTATAACGTCCAAGTAAAAAAACTTTTTCACTTTTTTAACGTTAGTTACATTGCATTTGTACACTTTTTGTTTTTGTTTTCCACATTTATTATGCTATTGCACTCTGTTTTGTTAATTTTTCTTTTCTCTCTACACCAAATTTAGTGTATTGCTGATGATGAGCTGCATAATAGCTCGAAATGCATTCAAATAAATAAAGTAAAATTTAACTAAGCAAACCACTTCTGTTTTTTGTTTTTGTTCGGTTTTTCTTTATGTTCGTTTTGCAGTCATTAAAGTTTTTCGTTGTTTTTCATTGGTTTCTTTTTTCAAATGATACGCGACTACAAGTTAATGTTCATTGTGTTTTTTCTCAAATTTGTTTCATTGTTATAAACAAAATTACAAAGAAAAAGCTTCCTACTAAACATGGTTTAATGTGATGAGCTGTTCCTGTGGGCCTCAGTTTTCTTATATACTTTTGGAATTTTTCTGAGAAGAATTTTGAGTCCGCTGGCACGTCGTCGGAAATAAAGAACTCTCCGGGCACACGCAGATCAGTGCTACATGCAAGGTCAGCGCTCAGCGGAAGATGCTCTTAGATCACTTCTGTAGGAGGTGCGGAGGCCAGGTGATACTGTTGGCTTCGGTCCAAGGAATCTTGCTGTTGCAAATCAGGGCTAGTTTGAGCGTGCAGTGCCATCGTTCAACGAGTCCATGGACTGCGGATGGTATGCGGCTATCTGAACTGGTTCTGCATCAATCATTCGCGATAATTTTTCGAACAGATCACCTTCAAATCGAGCTCACTGATCTGTGGACATAGTTAGGGAGTGCCATAGTTAGCGATCCAATTTGAATAGAACGCATGGCAAACAGTATCAACCGTCATATCACTTAAAGGCACAGCTGCAGGCCCCCTCGAGGACCTGTCGATGATAGTCAAACAATATCGTAAGTCCTTGGTCGGTGGGCAACGCAATCCAGGTAAACGTGATCCAGGTAAACGTGAAACGAGATCCAGGTAAAAGTGAATGATTCGACTGAAAGGTACTCAATGGCAATGTGGTCAATTTTGATGATGAATCGGCGACCTCCAAAAATATGGTGAAAGAACTTCGGAAAAGATGGTTAGCAATTCTCTATCGTAGGTGGTATAGTTGAAAACAACAGGTCTCCATGAACCCTGATCAACTTGCTTTAGGTTAGGCTAAATGGCAGATGCAAGGCACTAGTTGAAAGCGATACTGCTGAAATTGGTGACAGAAATTATGTTAGGGCTGCCTCAGTGACACTTAACTTGCACTTTATGTTCCTGAATTAGCTATGAATCTCCAATCTTTAACTCACCGTCAAATTGTTGCCGATTTATGCTTTTATTGCAAATCAAATGCTATCATGGCAAATGTTTATAAGGTTTCAAATGTTTGCCTGAGAATTCTTCTTTTGTACGTTCAATAAGACAGGTTGCAAACGCTCATCAGTACACCATTTCAAAACTCTTTCTTCTACAGAACAAGTGTTGTTTGGAATTCACTTGACACCATTAAGCTCTAATTATTTGAAAAAAGAATAAATAAGTACGTGTCAACATATCGGGAAACTGTTTCAATTTCATAGGTTCACCTGAGAGTAGTACATATTTGAACAAAAAACTTGGTCAAAATATTTTCGCTATCTGGAGTCCAAGGATTTTGTTGAAGCTGGAGGCAAGATCGATTGCGCTTATAATTTTGTTTTGCATCTTTTGTTTTGATGTTCTCAGGCTTGTGATAGGATAGAATTGTCTCAATACGCTCCACGCGCCGGTGGCTGGAAACTGTCTGTTGTGATGGCGAACCCCAGAAAAGCCACGCCGGCCGGATAAGTTCCGCGATGTCATCTTGAACGTCGGCTAGCGGTTGAACATCTTGAACGTTTGAACGGCTTGAACGTTTCTTCCAACAAATGTGCTTCGTCTATGTTTCTTTTTGTCCATTCACCGAAAACTCTCTTCATTAGTACTAAGTCCATTATGGCTTTCTTGCTAGGCTTAAATGTTTTTCACAGCGCTAAGTTTGAATTCCTATCCGCTTTCAAGATGTTCAGTGGTTTCACGATTTTTAAAATCTTGAAGCCTTTATTTCAGTTGTTAGAGAGGTGGTTCAAAGGCCAATTGTTTTCTTAAATTCCTTTCCGAAGGCGCCCAGCTTAACTCAAATTCTGTTTAACCCAGAACAAAACGAATCTAGAGTAGTTAACACAGCGAACAGTCTTTCAGTGCAGAGGTTACTCCGTCAGTAAATTTGTTAAAATCTTGAACTCTCGAAATTATTGACTCTCCCAGCTCTCACTTCCCACAGAAAAACACAGGAAAAGAAGTTCGAGTCATTTCTCACAGAAGCACGCGAAGCCTCTGCCATATCACACAGAAAAAACGTTAAAAGAAGTTCATACTATTCACCGAGATAAACTCACCAAATTTGGCAAGACATTTAAGAGATACGAATGATACCGACAGGAGAATGGGCCATGTCCTTTCGTCCGTTTGTATGTAAATAACTTTAAGGCCTCAAATTTTGAGCTAGAGAGCTCAAAAAAATTAGCTTAATCCACCCACAGACACGCCCCCTACAGGTCTTTTAGCCACCCCCCTTTTAGGGGTCGATTTTTCAAAAATATTGAATTTTAACCAAAAAATTGCATTTGTACGTTCATTTAAGCGTAACTTGGAAATATCTTATAATTGATAGTTTGTAATTAGGGGCGGACCACGCTCCTTTTCGAAGTTTGCACTACTTATAAAATACTTACTCTAGCCGCCAATGAGTAAAGACGTGTAAGCAAGTGCAGTGAATAATTTAACATTATAATGAGTTGTAAAATTTGTTCCTTGAGAATCGGAAGAGACGCGTGCAACATAAGTTGCAGTAGTTGTGAACTTGTTATGCATGCGGAGTGTGTCCAACTTAAACCCACGGATGTAGATTTCATATCCAAGTCGAAAAAACCGTGGACCTGTAACATCTGCATACAACAAAAACGAAACAACCCGCAAAGACTATCGTTATCATCATCATGTAATACCAGCGACGGAGATGGAAACGAAAAGTGCATAATAACCCTGCAGGGCATTCACCTCAACGTCGTCGAAATCAAAAAAACTCTTGATAACACCTTAAAATCATTGCTTCTTATGCAGCAACAAATCAGTGCACTGGAGAAGACTACACAAATGCTGACAGAAATTAAAAAGGAAAACGAAGAAATTAAAGCTGAGCTCACTGCAACGAAAAAGAAACTTGAGCACGCAGAATATATGTGTCACTCAAATTACATTGAATTGCGTGAAGTGCCTCTGTTGGAGAACGAAAATGTGCGTGCAACGGTTGTCCAGATCATCAACAAGGGCATCGGTGTACAATTAGCTGAGAACGATGTGGATGCGTGCTATAGGAAGAAGATTAGTGGGAGAACATCTGGTACTGTGATGGTGCAACTTCGCAGTAGGAGAGTGAAGGAGGAAATGATAGCCGCTTCATATGCTAAGAAAGCGCCGGTCAAAGCTGAAAAATGTTTTACGTCGTGCAAAGGTAACATTTACCTCAACGATTGACTTTCGCATGGTACGAAGATTTTGCTGAGGGAGGCGAAATTAGCACAAAAAAATCACAATTATGAATTTCTTTGGGTGAGACGAGGAAAAATAATGTTGCGTAAGGCTGCTCGTACGGAGATCAAATACATCAAGTGTAATGATGATCTTCATCATTTAGAATAATTTAGCTCTTTTTTTCTATTCTTTCTTTATACGCAATGTTATCTCAACATAATGAATTATTAGATCCCTAAATTAGCAGTGCAAGTAGTAATATCTTTATTGGCTCTAATTATGATTCATCCTTAAACGATCTGACTATCTTTTATGTAAATATTCGAAGCATGAGAAAAAAATTCGATAGCTTTTGCTTCTATTTAAAAAATTCATTTAAAATATTTCCTGATATTATCGTTCTATCTGAAATTTGGGTATTTGATGATCAATTTCGCTACTATTCATTACCGGGCTATGAACCATATCCTAAATGTAACCAAAACTATCCTGCAGGTGGAGTTGCAATTTTTGTTAAAGATAATATTGATGTTGAGGAGGTTATCACACCTGATTTGGAAAGTGCTGATAGCATTATAGTAAAAATTAAACTTCACAATAATATTTTAATCGACATAATCGGCATATATCGGCTCCAGTTTGTTCACCATGATTTGTTTTTAAATGAGTTGGAAGACCTTCTTACCGGAATAAACAGTCATAATGTTTTTTTGGTGGGCGACATAAATATTGATATTCTTGGATTTCCTTCTGATTGTGATAATTATGTGCTCCTTTTGTCTTCTTTGGGCTTTGAATCCTTGATTAATGTGCCAACAAGAGTAACTACTAGTACTAAAACGTGTATTGACCACATCTTTTTTCGGTCTAAAAACCTTGATAATGTTCGTCCATTCGTACTTGAATGGGAACTTACTGATCATTTTGCTACTGGCATATCTCTTCTTGATATATTTGCTGCTAGCAAAGTCGTTAAACATAATCACAGATACAAAAAAATTAAGCCCTGGATGACTGGCTATATCTGCGAGAAAGTGAAAGCTAAAAATATTTATTACACCAGGAACAAAAATAACTTTCATTTACCAAGCCTTAGAAATACCTACAAAAAAATGCAAAAGGACGTTCTCGAACTTATATGTAAGCAGAAAGAAATATATTACAAAAGAAAAGTTTGATAATAATAGGTCTAATCCTAGGCAACAATGGAATATAATTAACAATCTTTTAGGCAAAAAGAAGGAAGACAGCCTGAAGAGCATAAAGTTTTCTGAAAATGTTTTATCCGACAATGATGAAGATATTGGTAATGGGTTTAATATATTTTTTAGGAATGTTGCTGAAGGTCATAGACCTGTTACTTCGTGCTACATTGAAAGCCCAGAATATTTTCTTGATAACGTAAACTTGTCGTCATTTTTCTTTAGTGTAGTGAGGCAAGCTGAAATATCTCAAGTGATTTCCAATTTAAAATCGAAGAACTCTTGTGGGATAGATGGCCTTAGTAGCATTGTCCTAAAAAATGTTAGTGATTTCATCATAGAACCCTTAACATATCTTGTCAACGCTAGTTTCGAAAGCGGTATATTTCCAGAGTGCCTAAAAAATGCAATAATAATCCCAATCCATAAAAAAGGTAGTAAATGTGACCCGAATTTTTTCAAAAATATTCGAAAAAATAATTACTAAGAGAGTATTACGTTTCTGTGATAAATATAAAATCCTTGATGCATCCCAATTTGGGTTTATGAAAGGGAAATCTACTGAAGATGCCTTGCAGTCATTTTTAGAAAGAATAAACATGGCATTAGATAAAACCAGCAAAACTGCTGCTCTGTTCCTCGATCTGACAAAGGCATTTGATCTCGTCAATCACAAACTGTTGTTCAATATTCTTTGCAGATATGGATTCAGAGGCAATATTTCGAAATGGTTCAGCTCCTATCTTCAAAACAGAACACAGCTTGTGCGTATAAATGCAACTTTAAGTAAACCCATTTCTTGCTCAAATACAGGGGTTCCTCAAGGATCAGTCCTTGGGCCATTACTTTTCATTCTTTATATAAACTCCATATTTAAACTTTCGCTAAATGGAAACATTATCGCTTTTGCTGACGATCTAGTTCTGTCGTATGCTGCTCCGTCCCTAGTTGAGGTAAAAACCCAAATGAATAATGACCTAGACACTTTGACAAGGTGGTTTAGGTATCACCAAATGGTCCTCAGCAGCAAATCTAAAGTCATGTGTTTCTCTCTCTCGAATGAGTTATCTATCCAAGGAGTAGGCGTACATACTGCAAATTGTGATCAACTCAACTGCAATGATTTCTGCATGCAGCTAGATTGCGTATCTGAGTTTAAATATCTAGGAGTTACTCTTGATTCAAAACTTAATTGGAAAACACATATTAATAACCTAATAGTTTAGGTATCACCAAATGGTCCTCAGCAGCAAATCTAAAGTCATGTGTTTCTCTCTCTCGAATGAGTTATCTATCCAAGGAGTAGGCGTACATACTGCAAATTGTGATCAACTCAACTGCAATGATTTCTGCATGCAGCTAGATTGCGTATCTGAGTTTAAATATCTAGGAGTTACTCTTGATTCAAAACTTAATTGGAAAACACATATTAATAATCTAAAAAAATACATATATTTTGCGTTAAATAAAATATTTTACATACGTAAGCTACTGCCACCAAAACTACTTACATCCGTTTACTATGCGCTGGTCAATTCTCGTTTGGAATATGGTCTCTCTTGCTGGGGAAGCGCTTATATCAGTACCTTGAAGCCTGTCATAACAGCCCAAAAAAAGATAATTAGGGTAATGTTGTTCAAGCCAGATGGGAGCCGTCTTTTCCACTATTTCAATCAGTACAGGTGTTGCCACTTAGGCATTTATACGTGTATAAAGTATTGAGACTGTTTTATCTTCGAGGTGGTTATAACAACTTAATTGGTAATAATATAACTTATTCACTCAGATCAACAAATAATGTTGTAGTTCCAAGGGCTAGAACAGAACATTTTAGACGTTCTATTACTGTTATAGCGCCATATATGTTTAACAAACTTCCTGCCGACCTATGCAGTAATGTCAGACTCAAGAGATTCCTTAAGAATCTCAGAAGTTGGTTAATATCCAAATCAGGTGTAGAGGATTTGATTCTAGTAATTAACTAGTAAGATATTTCTGCTTGCCTAAATAAAATTTTATTGTCTCTGAAAACCCAACTTAAATTCCATATTACCTCCCAACCTCCACATTGAAATCTCAGCCTTAATTAATTAATATAACTTCAAACCTAACTTAATTCTTCTGGATACACTTTTTTATTCTATTATTACTATAATTTTCTTTTTTTTTTTTATTCCTTTCATTGCTCTTTCTTACTCTTCTCAGTGCGGCTCTTTATAGTAAAAAATAATTTAAATTCTTTTAATAATACACTTGAAACTGTTACTCTTACCACAAAGTGTATATTATACACCATTTCAATTACATAATTAATATAAGATCAATAGCAACTAACATATATTTTTGTTTTTTTTTTATTGGTATTAAAATTCTGTATAAAAACTGCTGTACTACACTGTAAAATTCTGTAAATTGAAATTTAAATGTAATAAACTTATGCTATCAATCAATGCTATCAGCATTTTTTGCAACGGTCCGTTCTACTTCTGCGTACACACTGTAGCACTTACTTACTGGTTTATGTAGGGAGGGGTATTTTGCGATTCGTCGCAGAAGAACTGAAGTTTTAACATACGTTGTACTTTCCCACTTTTTCTTTGCTTTTTAAACATTTTTCTGAAAATTATAGGTAGAAGCTGTATTTTTGAAAATTTTCAAAAACCTTAGATTTCAAAATTTGAATTTAAGAACACTTAACATAAAACACTTAAGTAAACGCTTCGAAAGCTGCATGAGCCCTATGTGTTTCTCACCAACTGTCAAATTTCCGTGTCGAAAATCTTACTTGATAGAGCTTTTCGTCAAAATGTCACTTTCCGTCAAACTTCTTTATCTCGTTCGTGGACATGCCTACCCTTTGCAACCATATCAATGTTTTCATACCAAGTGATCGGATTTCATGCCTACCCTTTGCAACCATATCAATTTTTTCATACCAAGTGATCGGATTTCGCCAAAAGTTCGAACGAGAGGTGCGAGCGAAAACCATAGTTACGCGATAAACTCTTAGCCTTGAGCTATATCAAAAGATAATAAAAACCTTATGATATCGGACAAAATACCCATATGGCCGTGGCATACGAAAAGCATCTAATGTGGCATTACTACAATCCGACTTAAGCTCATCTAAATAAATTAGGGTTAGGCCTTAAGCCTTTTGCGAAAGCCGATACTTACTTGAAGGTCTAATTTACCTGCGCTCATTAATTGCTTGCCTAAACCCTTTTTTTATGAAATAAGGAAGAGCATTCTTAGGGAATTTATTTATTTTTTAAGATTTTATAATAGCAAAGTAGTTTTATATTGCGACATAAGTGGACCTTAGCACTGTTGCACTAACTGGTTTTAAATTACTTCGACGCTTTCAATTTTAATAACTTATAATAATAATTACCTAGTAATTAGCATTGCGAGTATTAACGCACACTAAGTGTATTTTCGCTAGTTACACAAACTATGATTTGCTAAGTTTAAACCATCGATTAACGTGTTTGCATGTTTTATATGTCTGAATGGCGACATGCCATCTTTCCACTTAGGTTTTTCGGAGACTACAAAAATCCGCTAACTAGGTAGCTACCGCAAAAAAAAAGTAGTCCACGATGCTTTTGTAAGTGGTGCTTCTGCCAGTACCTCCGCAAGTATCGACTGATTAAGCTGGCCGAAAATTGAGCTCAAGCGTTTCTTTGATTTCTGTCTAACAAGGCTTTCTGTTCCAATGGAAAAATTTTGTTTATTAATTTATATGATTTTAATGCTTTATAGCAGTTACGATTATGTTAAGGTAAATAGTTTGTACAATTTTTTGGTGCATGAAGTAGATCAATTTAAAAAAATTAATCTAACCTAACACAAAGCTACTTTATCATAACCTTGTTTTAGTGAAAAGAAAAATGCCAGCATTTTTCATTTTAAAGAAAAGTTGAAAAGTGCGAACCTTATAGTTTGGATTTAATACCAGCTTATCAGTTTATTTTGTTTTGACAAAAACTTAAGATGTTTCGTTGTATGCATTTAATTTAAATTAGAGTGACTTGCTACTTGTTTTTTAATAATTCTTTAGAGGAAATTCTAAAGTCAATATTTTGTTTAGAAACTTGACTTGAAATTAATGTGGTTATGCTTGTGTAAAATAAGTTAACATATGAGAAGTGAATTGGCTGGTATATCTCTTTCCCAGTACCGCGTAAACACACAAGTAAATCTATAAGTCGCCCCCCAATGACAAAATTCGACCCAATCAAGCCATATACATGCAGACAATATCGTCATCTACCAGTCTATATACCGAAGTAGTATATGAAGTATTTTAAATAACTGTTTCATGTTCATATTTTCTTGTAAGTTTTTGAGGTTTGAACTCGAGTTTGCTCAGTTTGTCAAATATTAACTTGTTAATTTTAGTTCGATCCTCAAGTTTTTCCAAGATTTTAGTGAGGATCTGAGCCACCGCATCTGTTGTGGGCGATCTTGCCTTGTTTTCGTCTGACGCATCCTTTCCACTGCACTTGATTTGGCGACGGTCTTTTGTGGCGGTTTTACGCTTTGCTTTCTCAATCTCGTACTTTTAGTTGGCTTTGGCGTCCTTGGAGTTTTTGGCATCGGAGTTTCAGCAGTTTTCGCACGTTCAAGGCTAGGGTTCTGACCTAGATTGTTTTCTTTAAGGGATTCTTGTCCTTTTTGCAGCTCTATGGCTACTTTGCATCCTAAATAATTTGCTGGATGGTTTCCCCTGCAGTTGGCGCAAAACTGCTGGAGCCTGCACGTCTAGTTTGCACTCTGTTCAGAGGTGTTTCCCGGCACATTTTACGCAACGCGGTTCTTTTTGGCAGTAGGCACTTGTGTGCCTGAATCCTTCGCAGCGCTTACACTGTGGAATAAGTCTATTGCCCTTACGCATGGGTTCTATTTTAACCCTGAGGTTAAGCATCATTTTTATCTTACAAATTTCATTTATGCTCTCAGTTCTCTCAAAGGAAAGCATAAGAATTGAAAGGCCGCGTCAGTTCACAGTGTCTCTTTCTCCTTCCATGCGTTGTTTTTTTCTTTTTAATGACATTAACGGCATTAATAATCTTAAGGGATTTGGCTTTTACATCCCTAACAAAGTCTTCTTTCGTGCATTAGGGGTGGAGCTGGAGCCCCCTAGCAATGACTCAAAACGGTTTTTATACCCGATCCCATAGGATAGGAGGTATATTAAGTTTGATTCATAGTTTGTAACATAGAGAAATAATCACCGTAGACCCCCAAGACCTTAAGGGCATATGATCGAGACCGAACTGTTAGTCGAATGAGCCATGTCCGTCCGTCCGCCCGTGTGTCGGAACTTGAAACTTATTATCTGTTCTTTTTAGGTCCCGAAGCAGTACAAGTGTAAAAATTTTTCAAATCGGCCATCTGACACGCCCACTTTACTCAATAGCATAAAAATTCAAAGTTGTCGTAGGAAGCTGAAATTTGGTACGCATTATCCTCGCTGAAGTATATTGTGATTGGCATTTCAAAAAGAGGCAAAAACCGCACCCTTTTGGGCGTGGTCACATCTCATTTGCATTTGAATAAACGGTTTTATTCGATAAATTTTCTTTGAATCCAAAAAACTTGCGCTATAAAATGTTCAGGTATTTGTGAAAGCTATCAAGTAAAATGAACAAATTTTTGCCACGCCCCCTTTTGGGGGGCGTTTTTAGGTATAAACCAAATTTTTAATATTAAAATGCAATCAAAAAGTGTATACCACTTCTGATAAAAAAAAAAAAACGATGTTATTGAAAAGGGGTGGATGCCACACCCCTTTTTAAGGGAGAAGATTCTTAAACTGAGAAATGCTAAATACAATTGATGTTAATATAAACTGAAATTTATTCAAATTTATTACAATTCGGAGCTTGAAAGTGGTCAATTGGGATGGGGTATCCAACGACTCGTCTAAGCGGATTCTAACCCTCTCACTAGTTCATACTTATTTTGGTAAGTTTACCACACGATATTCTCTGAACTTAACTTACGAGACAGCGCACGATATGAATCGGCGTCGTCTTTCGTCTACATTTACTTTCCGCACGTTATTCTGGTGCAATAATTTTTGGTTCCCACCGTGCAGGCAAGAAGATTGCGCAGTTTTCCGTAGTCTGCTATTCCGATAGACGCTGGAGGAGGGTGAATTTTCAATTGTGGTCTAGCCTTGTTTGATACATAAGGCTTATCTTCTTCTTGTGATTTAGCCTTGATTGAACCAGAGGGCTTATCTTCTTTTTGTATTACTTCGGGAGAGGAATCCGCCTTACGCTTCTTGCTAGGCCTTTTCTTTGAAGTGGAATCGGTCTCTCGTGCAAGTTCGTCCTCGTCCGTAAAGTATTCGCTTGCTTTTCGGTTCGATATTGCACACTGTTTCGTTGCCTCACGCTCACAGTCTTTCGTTACACGAGTGTTCTTAATATCCTCGTTTTCTTTTCGCAGAGAGTCAACTTAAATTTTGAGATCGTGGAAGAGTAGAGTCGAGAGTATTCTCGATTCGTATTTGTATTTTTCTCAAAAGGGTTTATAAGCAATAATAGGCTCTCCCCAGAATCCGTAGAGCCTGCCTCCGAAGAGGGTGGATTTTCCAGCATAGCTGGGCTGCCACGTGGGATAATTATATCCCACGTATTGTTTTGTTCATTGCCATTTTTATTAACTTGTCGAAATTTTATGAGAAATAGGTAAGTCACTCCTTTTTCCATTCTAAGATTCAGCCGCTCCTTTGGAGACAGACCGCAACCAGTTAGCCGCACAATATGTGTCAGACCCTTCTGGATTTTTATTAAGCAAAAAAATATTATTAATATCAGATTCATCTATATGTTTAAACTTTGCTATAAAATATTACGCGAAATAGAGCAGCATCGACAGCATCCGTTGCAACATTAAAGACTACTTCTTCAGGCGGATTTGAGTCGCCTCTTACGACCGGCATACCATGCCTCAAGGCTATTCTAACCCCGACCTTGCAGGGGCGTGCATATGATCTTACAATAATATGCACCTATACATAAGGTGGATACTATTGGAAGATCATCAATGTGCGGTTTACATCCAAGAACTCTCCCCTGGCTTTCAAAAAGGTTTTAATACGCATAATGTCCATTTGATTTCGGAAATAATTCATGTCTACTAAGTCTTAATGTTGTTAGTTGTAGTATTGCCTGTAGGGAGACGATCTGACTTGATCCTTGAACTCATCTCTCAGCTTGATGTCGAGCTTCTCCAGGAAAGTGTACTGACTTTCTCTCCAGAACTGCGGGTGATTTAGCGATACGTTGAGTTCAATATTGTACTTTCACGCCAGAAGATGCCACTTCTTGAAGAGCAAAGTGTTGGAGGAATTAGAAGAAGCCTATTCTGTTCGGTATTCTATCTACACCAGGTGCTTTGTTTCACTTTGTTCTGAAGATGGCTTCTCTAACTTCGACCTGGCTTGTGGGTCTATCTAGAAAGTAGTTTAGGATGTAAGCTTACTCCATTTAAGTTAGCTTATGTAAGTAAGTTTTGGCATTACTTACTGTCGAGGCTTCCACCACTAGGTTGTTGTAAAACTCTTATTTTATACGTATGCAAATTTTGCTAAAATTTTTTATTATCTTCGAAATATAAGAAGATTTATTTTCGAAGATATCTGCATAAGACTTTCGATGTAGTTTTAGAAACCTTTAAAAGGTTTAGGTCCTTTAACGTTTCTGCTCTTTTTATACCCCATCTGCCATCTCATAGGATAGGAGGTATATTAAGTTTGTCACATAGTTTGTAACACGGTGATATAATAATGGTAGACCCCCAACACCTTAAGGGCATATGATCGAGACCGAATTCTGAATCGAATAAGCCATGTCCGTCCGTCCGTCCGTTAAATCTTGAGCTACGGTGCTGAAATTCCGTGCGTAAGGTCCACGTCATGCGAAGCAGTACAAGTGTAAAAATGTCTTTAAATCCGCTCAAACACACATCATTTTAATCATAAAAAAGATTAAAATGATTTAAATCCGCAAACAAACACGCGCACAATCGGTCTAAATGTGCAACTTCCTCCATAGATTTCAAAATTGTAAGACGTTATAAAAGGCTGAAATTTTACATTTAGCATCTCCTTATGAATGTAAAACACAAAAAAGAAAAATTTTTTTTGTTAACCTCCTCCAGTGGGCGTGGCATCTATTTCAAGCGTTACTTTTCAAATGCGGTTTACTCAATATTTTTGTCTTAAATCGAAAAAATTTCGCATAATATTTTCGATAGAAAACGCTTAGTTCTACATTTGCTTCATACAAGACTTTTGCCCACGCCCACAGGAGGCAGAATTGAAAAAAAAAACTGAAATTTTGCAGGAAAACGTAGTATCGACTGGCCTTGGGCTCAATTTAGAAAAACATGAACAAAACAAGTGAAACAGTAGGGATGCAAAAGCTTCAATCCATCTACGACGGATTGCAAAATACCCGACCATACCAAAAAGAAAACTGCCACGCCTCCAAAAAGTGGGCGGGATATAAAAATATAACTGTTGAGTGCTTTATACTAGGTGGTTGCATACATTTCGACCTAAAACTCCGCCTTTTTAACTAAAAAAATCACTTTTTTTAACGCCACGCCCACAAAAGTGGGCGGAGGCACATACAATATATACATTAAAGTTAGAAAATGCTAGTATCTACAGCTTTTGTCATATAATTTTTTGTCAAATTTTATATATATTTATTGAAAAACAGTCATTTTAAATTAAAATCCCTTAAAAAGTGGGCGTGGTCAAAGAAAAAGCTAAAATTTTTCGGCTACCTTAAAGACAATTATAAGGCAATGTTACGTACCAAAAATGAATGCGCTAGCGCCATTGTAACATAGCTAAAATTTGCAAAATGTATTTTTTTAAATTAGAGATGGTCGCACATACAGGCCTGTAGTGGGCGTGTCTGTGGGCGGATTCAGCTTATTTTCAAACTTGATCTGAAGGACTGGACTTCCAACCAACCTACAAAATTTCAGCTCTCTGCCTTAAAATTTAAGGCCTTAAAGTTGTTTACATACGGACGGACGGACGGACATGGCTTAATCGATTCTCCTGTCGGTCCCATTCATATCTCTAAACGGTCTTAGGGGTCTACGGTGATTATTTCACTGCGTTACAAACTATACATCAAACTTAATATACCCTGGGTCGGGTATAAAAAACTTATTATACCTCCTATCCTATGGGATGGGGTATAAAAATAGCAGGTTACATCGGGATGTGGGACATCGGATATGGATAGAATGAGAATTCAGATTATGTATGTAGATAGGTATTATGAAAAAAAGGTAGGTAGGTATGTATTTAGGTAGATTGTAAATGATAGGTGATGGACTTTGCGGCAAGCGACAGCCAGCAAAACTTTATGACAAAGATTATACCTACATACACATTTATTGTAGGTATGTTTTCAAAAAAACATGTTCAAACCTAGGTTGGTAGGTGCATATTCTTTAGAAATTTTTGCTTAGTGCAGGTGTAAGATAATAATTTCATGGGAGTCAGATAATTTCATCTGATATACCTACCTACCTAGAGTTATAGATATACCTACCCACATATATATGTAGGTAAAACCAAAAAAAAAATGCGAAAATATTGTCGATCATTTGCGATTGATACATACACATTACCTATTACTTTCTATAAATAAATATCACTCTTACACTCTATTCACTGAAGCGATTAAATCGCTAAAAGTTGGCAAGTCTGCTGGAGTTGATGAAATCCGGTCAGAAATGCTCAAGGCAATGGGTGAAGAAGGTGTTAAATGGCTAACACGTGTCATTAAGGTGGCCTGGGATAGCGGCTTTTTACTCTGAAGGTTATTCTTGAGAAGAAGGAGAAGTTTAAGTATCTCGGGGTCTTTTTCACGAAAGATGGAAGGAGTGATACTGAGTTCCTGTATATGAGTTCCTGTCCTGTAGAATTGGCCAAGCTGGAGCAATAGTAAAGGAACTGCGAGGGCCGGTCATCAGGAAAGCTGAGCTTGGAGTGAAAGCAAAGATCTCAGTTCTTAGTTCAGTGTTCGTTTCGACCCTCATCTACCGTCATGAAATTTGGGTAATGACCGAAAGAATTAGATCGCGGGTACAAGCTACCGAAATGAAATTCCTGAGGTGCTTTGCTGGTGTTACTCTAAGGGATAGAGTGAGAAACGTCAGTATTCGTGGGAATCTTAATGTTGAGCAGCTACTTCTCCGAGTGGAGCGATCGATTCTTCGATGGTTTGGACACGTTGCTCACATGCCCCTGACAGACTTCCTAGACAGGTCATGCTAGTCGAGTTGCGAGCGCGTCGCCCCCCTGGTAGGCCAAGAAACAGGTGGTGGGATCGGGTAAAGAACCTCTCTGAGTCCCGTCTGGGGATTACGCCGGAGTCTCTTGAGTTGGTGGCGGAGGATCGAGAAAGATAGAAGGACCATTTAGCCCCCCTCGCTCCGCGACCCTTTTAAAGGATAAGCGGCTTTTCGAAAATGATGATGACACTCTTTTCATATGATGTTATGTGCGCCTTAAAAATAAACCTAGGTACCTAGGTGATTAGGCATTTGGGTAAGTCTATCTATGCACTCCCACTTCAATCCTTCTACCAATGTCATCGTAATGTACCTACCTACAAATCACCGAACTCAAAAACCGCACGGTTTTTTCCTCTTCACTGATATTCCTACCTACCTACATACATACATATGTACGTACATATCTCCCTCAACTATAAATTTAAATGGGTACCTAAAAAAGCAAAATAGACTTCTTCTCCGAAATTTAAATTTATAAAACGGTTTGTAAAACAAAGATGCTGATTTCTTAATTTAATTCAAAAAAAATATAAAAAATATGCAAAAATATTACTGGCTGTATTTCGCTAACAAAATGCTTGTAAAAATTGACATATTGAAGTGCATTTTTTAATATGTTGTGTGACAAAAAAAAAAGAAAAAAAAAACCAACAGTTACTAGTACAAATATTTATAGAAAATGTATTTCACAAAAGACCGTCAAGCAGGCGCGAACGCAGGGGGGGGGGGGGTTGGGGGTTAAAACACCTCCCGAAATATGTGGAATAAAAAAAAAGAACTGGAAAAATGAAATTCGAAACTAAAATTCTCGGATAAACATTAACTATCTTTAACATGTCCCCCAACACCCCTGGAACTACCTGATCAAAACATGGAGGCTGCTCAAGGGCAGTACCCAAAAACGTATTTCAATCATATTTTTTGAAAACCCCCCCGACATTTTTTTCTGCGTTCGCCCCTGCCGTCAAGTATAAAGATATACTCCGAGAGGTCCGTCGGCTTTTGTTGAAGGTTATAGTCATTTATATTGCGCAGTTTGTGTAAGATTCTATTTATTTATTAAAATTATTTCTGGATATATTTTACAGTCTGTAATATATACTTTTTCGTAGTGCTGTCTACTGTTCTTATATTGGGTGATTCTATATAATCATCACCCAACAAAATAATCTATACAGGGTGTTTCCAAATTCGATGCAAATATTTTGACACAAGATTCTTGGGTATATTTGAAGAAAAAAATTGTTGTACAGTATGGGCCTATCTCAAATTTTGATACCACTTATTGGGAATTTAAGAAAACATCTACTTTGAGGTACCTTGACCCATACTAACACAAATATCTCCGCTAACACTTGCAACAGGTACTTCATTTAGGACTTAAATTTTAGAAGAATTAGTACTCCTTTTAACTGCATTAAAATAAAATTGATGACTTTTTTAACTTTCGAGATATTTGCTTTTAAGTCGCATCCTTTTTCCCTGCCCATGACATTTTTTTGACTTTCAAGACACATTTCTGCGAAAAATGCGTAATAAACATATCAGTAATTTTTTTTTCTAGTGCACCTAACAATACTTAATAAAAATTGCTAAGACAAATTACCCGAAAAGCCCACAGATTTTATGATACTTGGGAAATTCCATAGCAGGTAAAATTATGAAAAACTCTTTTCACGAAGCCGCGGCAGGTATAAGGTGGAAATATGATTTGTTACCTACTTTTGTAACCGCGATTGACAACAAGAACGATTTTTTGACTATGTATTAATAATTTACGTAGGTTTTAGAGCATGCATTTTTATTAGACTACCTGATAAAAAGGTAATTTCCATATCATTTTTCTGTTGAATCCCAAAGAGGATTAAGTTTGAGGTTGGTTTCCTAGTTCGAAAATTTACCCAATGTGAATTGTATAAAAGGTTAGAAAACAAAATTAAATCCATCAAAGTCATTTTTGAAGCCGAGGTGACACAACAGTTATTAAGAAACCCTACTTGAAATGGCATCTTTTACCAACGAAGAATACGCCGATATTATCTACATTTATGGGATGTGCAACGGAAGTTCTATTAGAGAACAACAAAGATACCATCAGCCTTATCCTAACCGAAGAGTACCTAATCCCCGCGTATTTACAAATTCGTTTCGAAGACTTCGGGAAACGGGATCTGTTTCAACAAGACGACCTAACGCAGGAGCTTCACCAGGAATTTGCAGTTGATGAAAGAATACTGGAAGCGGTTGCAAATGATCCATCAATCAGCATCAGGCGCTTATCCTTGCGATTTAATATTTCAACACATAAAATTGTTTATCTCCTGCATACGGAAAACTTGTATCCATACCACCATACACCTGTGCAGGAACTGCTTCCGAGTGATTTGGAGCCGAGACTTGAGTTTTGCTACTGGTTGTTAGAGCGGAGCTTGGATGACAACGGTTTTATAAGCAGAATCCTATGGACGGACGAATCTCAATTTACTAGAGATGGGATTACAAATTTTCACAATCTACACACATGGGCTGCGGAAAACCCACACACAAGGAGAGAGTCATCATTTCAACACAGATTTAGCGTCAATTTGTGAGCAGGTGTTATTGGAAACAACTTAATCGGTCCCTTCAAACTGCCTCCCACACTGAATTCTGCAAACTATCTGGAATTTTTGCGCAATGATTTAACAGATCTACTGGAGGATGTTCCGGTAACTCAACGAGCTTCGTCATATTTTCAACAGGATGTTGGATAGGAAGAAATGGACCAGTTCACTGGCCTGCAAGATCTCCAGACCTTACAATTATGGATTTTTTTGTATGGGGGAGAATGAAAGAACTTGTTTATTCTACAGAAATATCAACTCTAAATGATTAAGAAGATCGCATTCTCCAAGCCACGTCACAAGTGAGGCAGGAGTTGTCCTCAATAAACGTTGACAGCGCAATCCAAAAACGGGCTCTAGCATGCATACAAAATGGAGGAGGACACTTTAAACATCTTATTTGATTGTAAAGTTAACTTAATGAAAAAAAAAAAAAAAACATAAACCAAACACAAGCATTTATATTCAGAATAATAAAAATTGAACACTATGAATCGAGTTTTTCATAATTTTACCTGTTATGGAATTTCCCAAGTATCATAAAATCTGTGGGTTTTTCGGGTAACTTGCCTCAGCAATTTTTATTAAGTATTGTTAGGTGCACTAGAAAAAAGAAATTACTGATATGTTTATTACGCGTTTTTCGCAGAAATGTGTCTTGAAAGTCAAAAAAATGTCATGGGCAGGGAAAAAGGATCCGACTTAAAAGCAAATATCTCGAAAGTTAAAAAAGTCATCAATTTTATTTTAATGCAGGTAAAAGGAGTACTATTTCTTCTAAAATTTAAGTCCTAAATGAAGTACCTGTTGCAAGTGTTAGCGGAGATATTTGTGTTAGTATGGGTCAAGGTACCTCAAAGTAGGTGTTTTCTTAAATTCCCAATAAGTGGTATTAAAATTTGAGATAGGCCCATACTGTAGAACAATTTTTTTCTTCAAATATACCTAAGAATCTTGTGTCAAAATATTTGCATCGAATTTGGAAACACTCTGTATTGGGTGATTTTAAATTGGGTTTCGTTACTCTAAAAATAGGCTGACAAAAAGCTTTACCGTTTCGAAAATAGCGGGAAGGGCATACTCTTTCTTGGCCTTTTTTAGGATTTTTATAATTTAAAACCCATAAAACAGCAATTCGAATATTTTTAATTACCGTTAGACTTTTTGATCAATTTTACAACCACCTGTACTAGCATTTGCCACTTTTCTCAAATTCTGCGGACATGGATTTCTGATAAAATTGTAAAAATATGCTGTTTTTTATATCGCTTGTTTCAATAGGCCTAAAAACTTAGGGTCGAAAACGGCATTTTTAAAACGTTTTTGATGCAGTTCGCTTGCCTTTTAAACATTACATACTTCAGCTTAATTTAAACAAGGTGGTCATAACCGTTAAGTAACTAGAAATCTTTAAAAAATAGTGTTCGAAAATGTTTTCACGTTTTTCAGTTAAATCTTCGAAGTTTTTGAATATTCGAAGTTTGCTATAGTTTTGTATAAAATATAAGAAGATGGACTGTACTTACTTTACTTAAGGTGGCGCTACAGTCCGGGGTGAACCTGGGCCTCAGCCAACAAGCTTCGCCAGCCAGCTCTGTCTCTAGCTAGCCGTCTCCAGTTTCGCACGCGAAGTTGGCTGAGGTCCCCTTCCACTTGCGTGCGCCACCTAAGTCTCGGTGCTCCTCTACCGCGCCGTCCCTGCGGTTTGGATTTGAAGATTTTTCGATTTTTCGGGCCGGGGCGTTGGTGTCGATCCGCTTAGATGACCCAGCCATCGTAGACTTTGTGTTTGGACTCTTTTGGCTAGGTCGGTATCGCTGTACAGCCGGTGAAAATAGAGTTTTGAAATAAGGCAACGAGGGGTGCAATCAACTGATTTGCACACTTTTTTAAGACAATGGCGGGTACGCTGTCTGGACCGGAGGAATAGTCGTCTTTTAATTTGCGTATTTTCTCGAAGACTAGGGTGGAAGTTATATTCAGCGAAGCAAGAGATGTCTGGGAGCAGTCTTTAATATAGTGAAAGTAATCCTTTTCGAGTTCATGGAAAGATTGGCTGAAGAAATGGGCGAAGAAATCGGCAACTATATTGGGGTTATTTGAAAAAGAATTGAGAAAGTTGAACGTAGAAAGATAGCTGTTGGATTTTTTCTTTGCATTAATGAAGTGCAGATGATGTAACCAGTTTTGAAGGATCACAATCGGCCGTGTTCATCAGTAATTCGTCCATAAGAGAGACGTTGCAGGTTGCTTTACAGTCACAAGATGTTTCCAGTGATTTGGAGGGTAGGCATTTGAGTTCCTCTAGAGCCTTGTTGATCATAGTCTTGTAAGATGAGGAGTTGGCAGAGATGGTGTTCACCAGCGACGACGTGTTTAAAACATTGTTTATTGAATTAAGTAGCCAATTCAAAGAAATGGGATGGCAACTTCTTTTTACCGACGCCTCGAAAACGGTAGATAGCGTGTCATTCGTCGTAGTTAATGAAAATGGTGCTACCATACCCAAAGGCCTACTTCATCCAACAACATCGATTTTTACGGCGGAGGCATTCGAAATCCTAAAAGCAATCGAACGGGCAAAAAACAAGAAAACCGTAATCTTCACTGGCAGTTTGTCCTCAATATCTGCAATAAAAAGAACGAACAACCTTGCAGGCATCATCGCTAGCATTCGCCACAAACTTATTGCAAAAAGTAACAAACTTAGAACTGCTTGGATTCCTGGTCACTCTCGCATAATGGGCAATGAAAATGCGGACGCAGCAGCAAAAGTGGCGCCTTTAGAGCCTCTTGTAACCTTCTACAGGTACAACCAAAAATACCTAAAAAAATTCATTTCGACCGTTAACCCAACCGCTGACAGAGCCATACATTAGACTCAGAG